>JAKWBO010001620.1:0-11888 GCA_034336685.1 Luscinia luscinia
TGGGAAGTTCTGCTACTGCCAAAACACGCCTGGCATGTGCACTTTTCTTCTAAAACCTCTCTACCATAGCAATATTCTCTGCTTCTTGAAAGCATACCATACACTCTTTCCACTATGCATAGCGAAGAGCACTGCAGTGCACCTAAAGCTAAAGCGAAAGTGTGCACAGCACACCACAGATCTCACTTTGCACTACACCTAGAAATGGCTTCTCTGCATCACTGATATCTAGCACAGAAATCTGCACGACGAATAACTATGTTGTAGCTAAGCTGGTTCTGGCATATCCTGCTTCATACCACTAGTCCCTGACAACCGGTGTTCTGTGCAGAGCACCTCAGTGCAGTGTGGTTTCCTTAATGGCGGTTTGTAGCAAGAAGCGATTTCAGGCTGAGGAGGTGAAGTGCCGTCTACCCCTCTCACAGAACACTCTGCTGGGAAGTTCTGCTACTGCCAAAACACGCCTGGCATGTGCACTTTTCTTCTAAAACCTCTCTACCATAGCAATATTCTCTGCTTCTTGAAAGCATACCATACACTCTTTCCACTATGCATAGCGAAGAGCACTGCAGTGCACCTAAAGCTAAAGCGAAAGTGTGCACAGCACACCACAGATCTCACTTTGCACTACACCTAGAAATGGCTTCTCTGCATCACTGATATCTAGCACAGAAATCTGCACGACGAATAACTATGTTGTAGCTAAGCTGGTTCTGGCATATCCTGCTTCATACCACTAGTCCCTGACAACCGGTGTTCTGTGCAGAGCACCTCAGTGCAGTGTGGTTTCCTTAATGGCGGTTTGTAGCAAGAAGCGATTTCAGGCTGAGGAGGTGAAGTGCCGTCTACCCCTCTCACAGAACACTCTGCTGGGAAGTTCTGCTACTGCCAAAACACGCCTGGCATGTGCACTTTTCTTCTAAAACCTCTCTACCATAGCAATATTCTCTGCTTCTTGAAAGCATACCATACACTCTTTCCACTATGCATAGCGAAGAGCACTGCAGTGCACCTAAAGCTAAAGCGAAAGTGTGCACAGCACACCACAGATCTCACTTTGCACTACACCTAGAAATGGCTTCTCTGCATCACTGATATCTAGCACAGAAATCTGCACGACGAATAACTATGTTGTAGCTAAGCTGGTTCTGGCATATCCTGCTTCATACCACTAGTCCCTGACAACCGGTGTTCTGTGCAGAGCACCTCAGTGCAGTGTGGTTTCCTTAATGGCGGTTTGTAGCAAGAAGCGATTTCAGGCTGAGGGAGGTGAAGTGCCGTCTACCCCTCTCACAGAACACTCTGCTGGGAAGTTCTGCTACTGCCAAAACACGCCTGGCATGTGCACTTTTCTTCTAAAACCTCTCTACCATAGCAATATTCTCTGCTTCTTGAAAGCATACCATACACTCTTTCCACTATGCATAGCGAAGAGCACTGCAGTGCACCTAAAGCTAAAGCGAAAGTGTGCACAGCACACCACAGATCTCACTTTGCACTACACCTAGAAATGGCTTCTCTGCATCACTGATATCTAGCACAGAAATCTGCACGACGAATAACTATGTTGTAGCTAAGCTGGTTCTGGCATATCCTGCTTCATACCACTAGTCCCTGACAACCGGTGTTCTGTGCAGAGCACCTCAGTGCAGTGTGGTTTCCTTAATGGCGGTTTGTAGCAAGAAGCGATTTCAGGCTGAGGAGGTGAAGTGCCGTCTACCCCTCTCACAGAACACTCTGCTGGGAAGTTCTGCTACTGCCAAAACACGCCTGGCATGTGCACTTTTCTTCTAAAACCTCTCTACCATAGCAATATTCTCTGCTTCTTGAAAGCATACCATACACTCTTTCCACTATGCATAGCGAAGAGCACTGCAGTGCACCTAAAGCTAAAGCGAAAGTGTGCACAGCACACCACAGATCTCACTTTGCACTACACCTAGAAATGGCTTCTCTGCATCACTGATATCTAGCACAGAAATCTGCACGACGAATAACTATGTTGTAGCTAAGCTGGTTCTGGCATATCCTGCTTCATACCACTAGTCCCTGACAACCGGTGTTCTGTGCAGAGCACCTCAGTGCAGTGTGGTTTCCTTAATGGCGGTTTGTAGCAAGAAGCGATTTCAGGCTGAGGAGGTGAAGTGCCGTCTACCCCTCTCACAGAACACTCTGCTGGGAAGTTCTGCTACTGCCAAAACACGCCTGGCATGTGCACTTTTCTTCTAAAACCTCTCTACCATAGCAATATTCTCTGCTTCTTGAAAGCATACCATACACTCTTTCCACTATGCATAGCGAAGAGCACTGCAGTGCACCTAAAGCTAAAGCGAAAGTGTGCACAGCACACCACAGATCTCACTTTGCACTACACCTAGAAATGGCTTCTCTGCATCACTGATATCTAGCACAGAAATCTGCACGACGAATAACTATGTTGTAGCTAAGCTGGTTCTGGCATATCCTGCTTCATACCACTAGTCCCTGACAACCGGTGTTCTGTGCAGAGCACCTCAGTGCAGTGTGGTTTCCTTAATGGCGGTTTGTAGCAAGAAGCGATTTCAGGCTGAGGAGGTGAAGTGCCGTCTACCCCTCTCACAGAACACTCTGCTGGGAAGTTCTGCTACTGCCAAAACACGCCTGGCATGTGCACTTTTCTTCTAAAACCTCTCTACCATAGCAATATTCTCTGCTTCTTGAAAGCATACCATACACTCTTTCCACTATGCATAGCGAAGAGCACTGCAGTGCACCTAAAGCTAAAGCGAAAGTGTGCACAGCACACCACAGATCTCACTTTGCACTACACCTAGAAATGGCTTCTCTGCATCACTGATATCTAGCACAGAAATCTGCACGACGAATAACTATGTTGTAGCTAAGCTGGTTCTGGCATATCCTGCTTCATACCACTAGTCCCTGACAACCGGTGTTCTGTGCAGAGCACCTCAGTGCAGTGTGGTTTCCTTAATGGCGGTTTGTAGCAAGAAGCGATTTCAGGCTGAGGAGGTGAAGTGCCGTCTACCCCTCTCACAGAACACTCTGCTGGGAAGTTCTGCTACTGCCAAAACACGCCTGGCATGTGCACTTTTCTTCTAAAACCTCTCTACCATAGCAATATTCTCTGCTTCTTGAAAGCATACCATACACTCTTTCCACTATGCATAGCGAAGAGCACTGCAGTGCACCTAAAGCTAAAGCGAAAGTGTGCACAGCACACCACAGATCTCACTTTGCACTACACCTAGAAATGGCTTCTCTGCATCACTGATATCTAGCACAGAAATCTGCACGACGAATAACTATGTTGTAGCTAAGCTGGTTCTGGCATATCCTGCTTCATACCACTAGTCCCTGACAACCGGTGTTCTGTGCAGAGCACCTCAGTGCAGTGTGGTTTCCTTAATGGCGGTTTGTAGCAAGAAGCGATTTCAGGCTGAGGAGGTGAAGTGCCGTCTACCCCTCTCACAGAACACTCTGCTGGGAAGTTCTGCTACTGCCAAAACACGCCTGGCATGTGCACTTTTCTTCTAAAACCTCTCTACCATAGCAATATTCTCTGCTTCTTGAAAGCATACCATACACTCTTTCCACTATGCATAGCGAAGAGCACTGCAGTGCACCTAAAGCTAAAGCGAAAGTGTGCACAGCACACCACAGATCTCACTTTGCACTACACCTAGAAATGGCTTCTCTGCATCACTGATATCTAGCACAGAAATCTGCACGACGAATAACTATGTTGTAGCTAAGCTGGTTCTGGCATATCCTGCTTCATACCACTAGTCCCTGACAACCGATTGTTCTGTGCAGAGCACCTCAGTGCAGTGTGGTTTCCTTAATGGCGGTTTGTAGCAAGAAGCGATTTCAGGCTGAGGAGGTGAAGTGCCGTCTACCCCTCTCACAGAACACTCTGCTGGGAAGTTCTGCTACTGCCAAAACACGCCTGGCATGTGCACTTTTCTTCTAAAACCTCTCTACCATAGCAATATTCTCTGCTTCTTGAAAGCATACCATACACTCTTTCCACTATGCATAGCGAAGAGCACTGCAGTGCACCTAAAGCTAAAGCGAAAGTGTGCACAGCACACCACAGATCTCACTTTGCACTACACCTAGAAATGGCTTCTCTGCATCACTGATATCTAGCACAGAAATCTGCACGACGAATAACTATGTTGTAGCTAAGCTGGTTCTGGCATATCCTGCTTCATACCACTAGTCCCTGACAACCGGTGTTCTGTGCAGAGCACCTCAGTGCAGTGTGGTTTCCTTAATGGCGGTTTGTAGCAAGAAGCGATTTCAGGCTGAGGGAGGTGAAGTGCCGTCTACCCCTCTCACAGAACACTCTGCTGGGAAGTTCTGCTACTGCCAAAACACGCCTGGCATGTGCACTTTTCTTCTAAAACCTCTCTACCATAGCAATATTCTCTGCTTCTTGAAAGCATACCATACACTCTTTCCACTATGCATAGCGAAGAGCACTGCAGTGCACCTAAAGCTAAAGCGAAAGTGTGCACAGCACACCACAGATCTCACTTTGCACTACACCTAGAAATGGCTTCTCTGCATCACTGATATCTAGCACAGAAATCTGCACGACGAATAACTATGTTGTAGCTAAGCTGGTTCTGGCATATCCTGCTTCATACCACTAGTCCCTGACAACCGGTGTTCTGTGCAGAGCACCTCAGTGCAGTGTGGTTTCCTTAATGGCGGTTTGTAGCAAGAAGCGATTTCAGGCTGAGGAGGTGAAGTGCCGTCTACCCCTCTCACAGAACACTCTGCTGGGAAGTTCTGCTACTGCCAAAACACGCCTGGCATGTGCACTTTTCTTCTAAAACCTCTCTACCATAGCAATATTCTCTGCTTCTTGAAAGCATACCATACACTCTTTCCACTATGCATAGCGAAGAGCACTGCAGTGCACCTAAAGCTAAAGCGAAAGTGTGCACAGCACACCACAGATCTCACTTTGCACTACACCTAGAAATGGCTTCTCTGCATCACTGATATCTAGCACAGAAATCTGCACGACGAATAACTATGTTGTAGCTAAGCTGGTTCTGGCATATCCTGCTTCATACCACTAGTCCCTGACAACCGGTGTTCTGTGCAGAGCACCTCAGTGCAGTGTGGTTTCCTTAATGGCGGTTTGTAGCAAGAAGCGATTTCAGGCTGAGGAGGTGAAGTGCCGTCTACCCCTCTCACAGAACACTCTGCTGGGAAGTTCTGCTACTGCCAAAACACGCCTGGCATGTGCACTTTTCTTCTAAAACCTCTCTACCATAGCAATATTCTCTGCTTCTTGAAAGCATACCATACACTCTTTCCACTATGCATAGCGAAGAGCACTGCAGTGCACCTAAAGCTAAAGCGAAAGTGTGCACAGCACACCACAGATCTCACTTTGCACTACACCTAGAAATGGCTTCTCTGCATCACTGATATCTAGCACAGAAATCTGCACGACGAATAACTATGTTGTAGCTAAGCTGGTTCTGGCATATCCTGCTTCATACCACTAGTCCCTGACAACCGGTGTTCTGTGCAGAGCACCTCAGTGCAGTGTGGTTTCCTTAATGGCGGTTTGTAGCAAGAAGCGATTTCAGGCTGAGGAGGTGAAGTGCCGTCTACCCCTCTCACAGAACACTCTGCTGGGAAGTTCTGCTACTGCCAAAACACGCCTGGCATGTGCACTTTTCTTCTAAAACCTCTCTACCATAGCAATATTCTCTGCTTCTTGAAAGCATACCATACACTCTTTCCACTATGCATAGCGAAGAGCACTGCAGTGCACCTAAAGCTAAAGCGAAAGTGTGCACAGCACACCACAGATCTCACTTTGCACTACACCTAGAAATGGCTTCTCTGCATCACTGATATCTAGCACAGAAATCTGCACGACGAATAACTATGTTGTAGCTAAGCTGGTTCTGGCATATCCTGCTTCATACCACTAGTCCCTGACAACCGGTGTTCTGTGCAGAGCACCTCAGTGCAGTGTGGTTTCCTTAATGGCGGTTTGTAGCAAGAAGCGATTTCAGGCTGAGGAGGTGAAGTGCCGTCTACCCCTCTCACAGAACACTCTGCTGGGAAGTTCTGCTACTGCCAAAACACGCCTGGCATGTGCACTTTTCTTCTAAAACCTCTCTACCATAGCAATATTCTCTGCTTCTTGAAAGCATACCATACACTCTTTCCACTATGCATAGCGAAGAGCACTGCAGTGCACCTAAAGCTAAAGCGAAAGTGTGCACAGCACACCACAGATCTCACTTTGCACTACACCTAGAAATGGCTTCTCTGCATCACTGATATCTAGCACAGAAATCTGCACGACGAATAACTATGTTGTAGCTAAGCTGGTTCTGGCATATCCTGCTTCATACCACTAGTCCCTGACAACCGGTGTTCTGTGCAGAGCACCTCAGTGCAGTGTGGTTTCCTTAATGGCGGTTTGTAGCAAGAAGCGATTTCAGGCTGAGGGAGGTGAAGTGCCGTCTACCCCTCTCACAGAACACTCTGCTGGGAAGTTCTGCTACTGCCAAAACACGCCTGGCATGTGCACTTTTCTTCTAAAACCTCTCTACCATAGCAATATTCTCTGCTTCTTGAAAGCATACCATACACTCTTTCCACTATGCATAGCGAAGAGCACTGCAGTGCACCTAAAGCTAAAGCGAAAGTGTGCACAGCACACCACAGATCTCACTTTGCACTACACCTAGAAATGGCTTCTCTGCATCACTGATATCTAGCACAGAAATCTGCACGACGAATAACTATGTTGTAGCTAAGCTGGTTCTGGCATATCCTGCTTCATACCACTAGTCCCTGACAACCGGTGTTCTGTGCAGAGCACCTCAGTGCAGTGTGGTTTCCTTAATGGCGGTTTGTAGCAAGAAGCGATTTCAGGCTGAGGAGGTGAAGTGCCGTCTACCCCTCTCACAGAACACTCTGCTGGGAAGTTCTGCTACTGCCAAAACACGCCTGGCATGTGCACTTTTCTTCTAAAACCTCTCTACCATAGCAATATTCTCTGCTTCTTGAAAGCATACCATACACTCTTTCCACTATGCATAGCGAAGAGCACTGCAGTGCACCTAAAGCTAAAGCGAAAGTGTGCACAGCACACCACAGATCTCACTTTGCACTACACCTAGAAATGGCTTCTCTGCATCACTGATATCTAGCACAGAAATCTGCACGACGAATAACTATGTTGTAGCTAAGCTGGTTCTGGCATATCCTGCTTCATACCACTAGTCCCTGACAACCGGTGTTCTGTGCAGAGCACCTCAGTGCAGTGTGGTTTCCTTAATGGCGGTTTGTAGCAGAAGCGATTTCAGGCTGAGGAGGTGAAGTGCCGTCTACCCCTCTCACAGAACACTCTGCTGGGAAGTTCTGCTACTGCCAAAACACGCCTGGCATGTGCACTTTTCTTCTAAAACCTCTCTACCATAGCAATATTCTCTGCTTCTTGAAAGCATACCATACACTCTTTCCACTATGCATAGCGAAGAGCACTGCAGTGCACCTAAAGCTAAAGCGAAAGTGTGCACAGCACACCACAGATCTCACTTTGCACTACACCTAGAAATGGCTTCTCTGCATCACTGATATCTAGCACAGAAATCTGCACGACGAATAACTATGTTGTAGCTAAGCTGGTTCTGGCATATCCTGCTTCATACCACTAGTCCCTGACAACCGGTGTTCTGTGCAGAGCACCTCAGTGCAGTGTGGTTTCCTTAATGGCGGTTTGTAGCAAGAAGCGATTTCAGGCTGAGGGAGGTGAAGTGCCGTCTACCCCTCTCACAGAACACTCTGCTGGGAAGTTCTGCTACTGCCAAAACACGCCTGGCATGTGCACTTTTCTTCTAAAACCTCTCTACCATAGCAATATTCTCTGCTTCTTGAAAGCATACCATACACTCTTTCCACTATGCATAGCGAAGAGCACTGCAGTGCACCTAAAGCTAAAGCGAAAGTGTGCACAGCACACCACAGATCTCACTTTGCACTACACCTAGAAATGGCTTCTCTGCATCACTGATATCTAGCACAGAAATCTGCACGACGAATAACTATGTTGTAGCTAAGCTGGTTCTGGCATATCCTGCTTCATACCACTAGTCCCTGACAACCGGTGTTCTGTGCAGAGCACCTCAGTGCAGTGTGGTTTCCTTAATGGCGGTTTGTAGCAAGAAGCGATTTCAGGCTGAGGAGGTGAAGTGCCGTCTACCCCTCTCACAGAACACTCTGCTGGGAAGTTCTGCTACTGCCAAAACACGCCTGGCATGTGCACTTTTCTTCTAAAACCTCTCTACCATAGCAATATTCTCTGCTTCTTGAAAGCATACCATACACTCTTTCCACTATGCATAGCGAAGAGCACTGCAGTGCACCTAAAGCTAAAGCGAAAGTGTGCACAGCACACCACAGATCTCACTTTGCACTACACCTAGAAATGGCTTCTCTGCATCACTGATATCTAGCACAGAAATCTGCACGACGAATAACTATGTTGTAGCTAAGCTGGTTCTGGCATATCCTGCTTCATACCACTAGTCCCTGACAACCGGTGTTCTGTGCAGAGCACCTCAGTGCAGTGTGGTTTCCTTAATGGCGGTTTGTAGCAAGAAGCGATTTCAGGCTGAGGGAGGTGAAGTGCCGTCTACCCCTCTCACAGAACACTCTGCTGGGAAGTTCTGCTACTGCCAAAACACGCCTGGCATGTGCACTTTTCTTCTAAAACCTCTCTACCATAGCAATATTCTCTGCTTCTTGAAAGCATACCATACACTCTTTCCACTATGCATAGCGAAGAGCACTGCAGTGCACCTAAAGCTAAAGCGAAAGTGTGCACAGCACACCACAGATCTCACTTTGCACTACACCTAGAAATGGCTTCTCTGCATCACTGATATCTAGCACAGAAATCTGCACGACGAATAACTATGTTGTAGCTAAGCTGGTTCTGGCATATCCTGCTTCATACCACTAGTCCCTGACAACCGGTGTTCTGTGCAGAGCACCTCAGTGCAGTGTGGTTTCCTTAATGGCGGTTTGTAGCAGAAGCGATTTCAGGCTGAGGAGGTGAAGTGCCGTCTACCCCTCTCACAGAACACTCTGCTGGGAAGTTCTGCTACTGCCAAAACACGCCTGGCATGTGCACTTTTCTTCTAAAACCTCTCTACCATAGCAATATTCTCTGCTTCTTGAAAGCATACCATACACTCTTTCCACTATGCATAGCGAAGAGCACTGCAGTGCACCTAAAGCTAAAGCGAAAGTGTGCACAGCACACCACAGATCTCACTTTGCACTACACCTAGAAATGGCTTCTCTGCATCACTGATATCTAGCACAGAAATCTGCACGACGAATAACTATGTTGTAGCTAAGCTGGTTCTGGCATATCCTGCTTCATACCACTAGTCCCTGACAACCGGTGTTCTGTGCAGAGCACCTCAGTGCAGTGTGGTTTCCTTAATGGCGGTTTGTAGCAAGAAGCGATTTCAGGCTGAGGAGGTGAAGTGCCGTCTACCCCTCTCACAGAACACTCTGCTGGGAAGTTCTGCTACTGCCAAAACACGCCTGGCATGTGCACTTTTCTTCTAAAACCTCTCTACCATAGCAATATTCTCTGCTTCTTGAAAGCATACCATACACTCTTTCCACTATGCATAGCGAAGAGCACTGCAGTGCACCTAAAGCTAAAGCGAAAGTGTGCACAGCACACCACAGATCTCACTTTGCACTACACCTAGAAATGGCTTCTCTGCATCACTGATATCTAGCACAGAAATCTGCACGACGAATAACTATGTTGTAGCTAAGCTGGTTCTGGCATATCCTGCTTCATACCACTAGTCCCTGACAACCGGTGTTCTGTGCAGAGCACCTCAGTGCAGTGTGGTTTCCTTAATGGCGGTTTGTAGCAAGAAGCGATTTCAGGCTGAGGAGGTGAAGTGCCGTCTACCCCTCTCACAGAACACTCTGCTGGGAAGTTCTGCTACTGCCAAAACACGCCTGGCATGTGCACTTTTCTTCTAAAACCTCTCTACCATAGCAATATTCTCTGCTTCTTGAAAGCATACCATACACTCTTTCCACTATGCATAGCGAAGAGCACTGCAGTGCACCTAAAGCTAAAGCGAAAGTGTGCACAGCACACCACAGATCTCACTTTGCACTACACCTAGAAATGGCTTCTCTGCATCACTGATATCTAGCACAGAAATCTGCACGACGAATAACTATGTTGTAGCTAAGCTGGTTCTGGCATATCCTGCTTCATACCACTAGTCCCTGACAACCGGTGTTCTGTGCAGAGCACCTCAGTGCAGTGTGGTTTCCTTAATGGCGGTTTGTAGCAAGAAGCGATTTCAGGCTGAGGGAGGTGAAGTGCCGTCTACCCCTCTCACAGAACACTCTGCTGGGAAGTTCTGCTACTGCCAAAACACGCCTGGCATGTGCACTTTTCTTCTAAAACCTCTCTACCATAGCAATATTCTCTGCTTCTTGAAAGCATACCATACACTCTTTCCACTATGCATAGCGAAGAGCACTGCAGTGCACCTAAAGCTAAAGCGAAAGTGTGCACAGCACACCACAGATCTCACTTTGCACTACACCTAGAAATGGCTTCTCTGCATCACTGATATCTAGCACAGAAATCTGCACGACGAATAACTATGTTGTAGCTAAGCTGGTTCTGGCATATCCTGCTTCATACCACTAGTCCCTGACAACCGGTGTTCTGTGCAGAGCACCTCAGTGCAGTGTGGTTTCCTTAATGGCGGTTTGTAGCAGAAGCGATTTCAGGCTGAGGAGGTGAAGTGCCGTCTACCCCTCTCACAGAACACTCTGCTGGGAAGTTCTGCTACTGCCAAAACACGCCTGGCATGTGCACTTTTCTTCTAAAACCTCTCTACCATAGCAATATTCTCTGCTTCTTGAAAGCATACCATACACTCTTTCCACTATGCATAGCGAAGAGCACTGCAGTGCACCTAAAGCTAAAGCGAAAGTGTGCACAGCACACCACAGATCTCACTTTGCACTACACCTAGAAATGGCTTCTCTGCATCACTGATATCTAGCACAGAAATCTGCACGACGAATAACTATGTTGTAGCTAAGCTGGTTCTGGCATATCCTGCTTCATACCACTAGTCCCTGACAACCGGTGTTCTGTGCAGAGCACCTCAGTGCAGTGTGGTTTCCTTAATGGCGGTTTGTAGCAGAAGCGATTTCAGGCTGAGGAGGTGAAGTGCCGTCTACCCCTCTCACAGAACACTCTGCTGGGAAGTTCTGCTACTGCCAAAACACGCCTGGCATGTGCACTTTTCTTCTAAAACCTCTCTACCATAGCAATATTCTCTGCTTCTTGAAAGCATACCATACACTCTTTCCACTATGCATAGCGAAGAGCACTGCAGTGCACCTAAAGCTAAAGCGAAAGTGTGCACAGCACACCACAGATCTCACTTTGCACTACACCTAGAAATGGCTTCTCTGCATCACTGATATCTAGCACAGAAATCTGCACGACGAATAACTATGTTGTAGCTAAGCTGGTTCTGGCATATCCTGCTTCATACCACTAGTCCCTGACAACCGGTGTTCTGTGCAGAGCACCTCAGTGCAGTGTGGTTTCCTTAATGGCGGTTTGTAGCAAGAAGCGATTTCAGGCTGAGGAGGTGAAGTGCCGTCTACCCCTCTCACAGAACACTCTGCTGGGAAGTTCTGCTACTGCCAAAACACGCCTGGCATGTGCACTTTTCTTCTAAAACCTCTCTACCATAGCAATATTCTCTGCTTCTTGAAAGCATACCATACACTCTTTCCACTATGCATAGCGAAGAGCACTGCAGTGC
>JAKWBO010001621.1:0-11877 GCA_034336685.1 Luscinia luscinia
GCAGCACCTGGGCTGGGCTTTTTCCGGTTCTACCCAATCAGCGGGCGAGAACGAGGAGTGACGGCAGAGTCAGTCAATGGCAGAGAGGGGCGGGCTCTACACACGGCACGGATCCCCTCCTTTCCCCGAGCTCCGCCATTTCGCGGAAACCTCGCCTGAGGAGCGGCTTCCGTGCTGGGCCCAGCCCGGCATCGGGCCAAGGAACCGCTGCTGCCCTGAGCCGCCGGGAGCTCGGGGTGAGCGGGAGCTGCGGGCGGTGGTAGCTGGGGGTGAGTCCGGGATGGAGCCGGGACCCACCTGCAGCCCCAGCAGGAGCGGGAGCCGGGTAAGGGATGTTTGAGAGAGGCCCCGGGGCTGTGCGGGAAAATTCACATCGCTCGAAGTTTATGTGCCCAAAGGAGACAGAGGAGTCCTATAAAAAGACTTTATGAATGAACAAAGGAAGAAGCCATGCGGTCTCTAAAACGCCACCTCCTTTTTATCCTCATTTTCCCGGCTGCATCTCCGTCTTCCTTTCTCCACTCGCTGAGGAACTTGGAAGGTTCAGACGTCCCGATCCCCCTGCTGTATGTCCCTCTTAATATGCACCCCTCCTTTAGTATAACATCCGATATTCCCGGCTGTGTTTTGTGTTTCTCCTTCTCGAAGTTCAGAAATTGAGCAGGATCTTGGCTTTGCAGCAGTCTGTGTCAATTTTCTGAAACTGGAGATTCTCCGATTGCTTTCTCATGTATAAGTCCCTGGCCCTATCTCCACGTAGATTCACTCACCGACCCTGTTTCTTCTTCCTGGGCCTTTTTTGATTTTGGGATTATTCTCAGTGCCCTCACTGCCTGTCCTTTTGTAGCCGTTTCTGGATCAGGAGGCCAGGCTGCCACCTGCATCCCCTTGTTCAGCTGCTGAATGAGGTGCACTCAGCAAGGTGTCGTGCATGGGAAAAAGATGGGAGTTGCTCAGCACGTCAGAGGAGGAGCAGCATTCGTTTGACCTATGGTCTGCCTGGGAATCATGAAAGCGTGTCCCATTCAGTGGAATATGAGTCCTCTTCTTATTTCCGTTTTTATCTCTTTCACCACTTCATGGTTATAATCTATTTGCAAACATCAGTTTCAGTCATTTAATTTTCCACAAATGTTGCCTTCTTGCTTGTCGTGGTTGGGTCGGCAGGAAGGTGAGGAGCTCAGTCTGTCTGATTGGTTATTTGGAGGACAGCTTGTAATCCTGTAATTCAAATAATAAATGGGTACTTTGTCTCAGCAGTTTTAATTTGCATTTCCAAAGCTCCTCTCCTGGTAGCCTGAAACCAATGCTTGTGTTCCAGAGCAGCCATTGGATGACTCACATGTGGCCCCCTTCAAATCTGCTTTTTACTTCATGTTTTAGTGTTAAAGAGTCAAGGCATTACTTGATTCTTGCCAGGATGTGCGACAGAAATCATTTTATCCACACATAGCCTGGGTGTGCAGAGAGCATCATTCCATGGCACGTGAGTTTTAGTAGATTTTTTCATAAGTTTCCAGCTGAACCCATTGAAATCCATTGGTTAAGTATTCAAGGCTTCTAAGTTGGGTTGTTCTTAGTATTTGGTTTCCTGTTGGACCCAGATTTCTTCTCTGATGGTAATTAGGTCCCCTCTCCTGGATTTCCTTCTCATCCTTTTCCAGACCAGGTGCCTCCAGCTATTCTTTGGGGCAGTCTCTGAGGTGGGTGTTCTTGATGTTTGCTAATGGTCCTTGATGTTTTGTTCCTGGTTGTTACCTTTGTGGTGATCTTTTGGGCTATTCCCAGTTTGTTGAGATGCTAAGCTCATCTCTGTTGAGTGGTAAAACATCCATTAAAAAACCCTTTAAAATTCCTTTCCCCCAGGCAAAGGCAAACGAAGTCAGTGAAATGAAATGGGATTTCAAAAAATTTGAAGTTGGTATATTTTCCAGTAATCGAATTCCCCCCAGCCCAGTGTGTGAGTGTAACTGAGAGCCAGAGTGGAACTGTGCCGTTGTGTTCCCCAGCAGCTGTGGCAGTGCAGGCACAGAAAGCAGCGATGCTGTAGCAGTGGCAGCAAGGATTGGCCCCAGGGCCTGGAGATGCCAAAGGAGGGTGCCCAGGCAGAGGATTTGAGCAGAGGATGTGTGGGCAGGCCCAGGGGCTGCCACCGCTGTGGAGCCCTGGCTGCTGCTGCGGTGCCTTCAGTGCAGGCTCAGTGGGGCTCCCGTGCTGCTGCTGCAGCCGGGAAGTGCAAATCTGCGGGGCTTGAGAGCCCCTGAGGCCAGGGTGAGGGGTCCCCCCGTGCTGAGCTGTGCTGGGGCTGTTTCTGTGCTCAGGGACACTTGGGATGGGCCACGACACTTGGCCACCAGTGGTGCTTCTCTGCACTCCTTAGGCAGGACCCGATGTCCTGGTTGGGTGTTGGGAACAGCAAAGTGCCAAGGCAGGCTCTGTGCCAGCCCAGCTTCGTGTGGGAGAGATTTCACAGGAGACAGGATTGTGGCCACAGACTGTTTGAAATTTACATCCCTTATCTCCACTCTCCACTAGGTGGAGAATTAGCAGGGTAAGGAATTCCAAACACCAATTTCAAGGGGCACAATTGAATATCTGCCCTGGGTCTGGCTCTTATACTTGCCAAAGCCAATGGCAACAGCCTGTCCTGTGGCATCTTTATTTCTATTACCCACTCCCAAAGGAGTTTCTTTATTTCTCCATTCGTTCTTTCTACCTGACCTGAGCTCTGGGGGTGCCAGGGCTTGTGGAGGTCCCACTGTATTCCTAAAGCAGCCATAACCCCCTGAAGGATCTTTCCTGTACAATGAGTTCCCCATCTCAGTCTGTTGCTTCCTCATTCCCTTATCTTGGAGTTAATTGTTTTAGAAATACCTTCATAAGTGATCCAGTGGTTGCTGAAGAGGTCAGAATTGCTTTTGCCACCCTGTTAGCTGCCATGCTGTCCCCAGCAGATATTTGAGCCTTCCTGCTCAGGGCATTTCAGTGCCAGGCTCTTCCAAGCACACACAGCTCTGCCGGTTGAGCTGACCATGCAGGCGGTAACTGCGCTTGCTCTAATTCCCCTTCCTTAACCAGAGTGTGTCTTGGAACTCTTTTCCCTTCTCCTGCCCTTGCAGACCCATCCATGAACACATTTTGTCCCTCAGGCCAGGGAATGTCTCCGCAATCTCTCCCCCCCTGGCTCTGGAGCTCTGTCACTGGAATGCAGCCGTGGGTTTGTTCCCAGCCCCTGTGCAGGCTGTTCAAACAGGAGGCTGGGTTCAACCCTTCCCCTGTCCTCAATTCTAAATCCTCCTGTGCCACTGAACAAGTTTCATTCTGGCATCACCGAGCACTGCTCATCCATTTAGGGGCTCTTTTGGTTATCAAAGCTTTAACTTGGTGCCAGACTTGAGCAGCAGGAGATCCTCCTGCCTTCATTTCTTGGGCCTCAGGTCCAATTCAAGCTGTGGCTACCTAATTCTGCAGGCAGTGAGGCCACTCTGAACAGTGGGTTAAATGTTTTAGCACAAGGATTCCTTTCTCATGGCACTGTTTAACATCCACAAACTCTTCAAATTTCTTTTCTGAGTCTGGAAGAGCCATGACTGGGGAACCGATCATTTTGGTTTTATTTCGTTTTCTGGAGTTTTGCTGTTTGGCGTGTCCATAGCACAATGTTGAGTCTATGTGGGTTTAATAAGTCATACAGTGTTCTGGCTGAAACAGAGAGTCCTCCATCCAGCTCAAGCTATTGCCCGGTAATCCTCAGAATTGTCCCAGGTCCATTTTAGTGCTGAGTAACCTTACTTCTGAGATTTCCTGGTCCTCCTCTGGGTCAGTACACCACAAAATTCAGTCAAAATATGTCCCAAATATTTAGTCTTTTTCTCCACCATTTGCGCTTTTTTCTCGAATACTCGAAGATGCTTTTTAGCCTGACCATTCAGCCATTTCACAGGGGCTTCTTCTATCACTTCTTGTCCTGGTGTTTGGAGCAAGTCATCCACAGCCTGCATTAACCCAATCCCTGGGGTGGAGTAAATCCTTGTGGTATTTTCTGCAAGGCTTGCCCGAATGATGCTGGTGCTTCTGTGCATCCCTGCAGAGGGACTGTTCATGTCTTTACCATTTTCCCTTCTACCTCTTGTTCCCACTGAAAGGCAAAATACAGTTTAGCATCCTGTGTGAGTGGGCATCCCCAGAAAGCATCTTTGATATCAAGTACTGAATGGTGGCAGTGTGAGGAGGGAACCTGGTTCAAGACGGTCAAAGAATCTGAGACTGTGGGGTGCCTGGGTTTAATAATCTCATTGTTTGTTTTTAGATCCTGCACCATTCTATCAATTCCATCCGATTTCTTGACTGGCAGGACAGGAGCATTATAGGGAGAGTTCCCTGGCTCCAAAAACCCTGCCTTTAGCAGGGACTCAATAACAGGCTGTCAACCCTTCCTTCCCTCCCTTGGAATAGGGTATTGCTTTTGGACACCACTTGTCTTCTTTGCTGCAAAGTACTTTGGAGGGGCTCCATATCTAATTTTCCACATTTCCCTGGAGCTTCCCACACTTCTGGGTTCACTTCAGCATAGGCCTTGCCAGACATCAATAAGACAAAGCCACAACTCTATATCACCTTTACAATATTAATTTGTATTCCTAAATTAGCCATCAAATCCCTTCTCAGTCAATTACAATCAGAATTAGGTGAAAATAAAAGCTCCTGCATTTCAAACCCATCTCCCATATCTTCTAACACTGGGTGAATAAAACACAGCAGCTCATCTTTCCCACTTATCCCCTGAATACTGCTGTCTATATCCCTTCTGGATTTCCCTTATTGCCCCCCTGGGTGTCCATGTCCTTGATTATCTCTGGGAGAATGTGCAAACTCCCTCAACATGCTCCCAAGGGACCCTACAGAGATATTTTGGGATCATCATCCCTTTTGCCAGGAGCCCTTCCTGGCTTTCCCCTTCTCCCCTCCATGGGTGCCCTGCCATGTTTAGTCCCCGAAGATCCCACTGTAGTCACTGGTGAGATTTGCAGTGCTCTCTGGCTGCCGACTCTTCACAGCCCCTGATCTGTCACTCATCTGTCTCCTGCTCTCTCTCGGGTGCCCAATCCATGCCCGGTGCCGCCGCCCCCCAAGGGAGCCGATCACCCCAACTGGGTGAGGCACCTTCAGCTCCACTCGCTGCCCCAGCCCGGAAGGCGCTGATGGCTCAGCAGTGTCCAGGCAGAGCCGCAGCTCCCAGCGTTCCCCACCTGGAGCCCACCTGCGCCCCCCGGGCCCCAGCGCCCCCGCGAGGGGAATTTGGGGAGGTGGGAGGGGGCAGCGCCAAGGCCAGGCCCCCCTGCGCTGTCGTGGCGGGAGCGGCTGCAGTGGGGACCGAGTGCGGGCGGGAGCGGCCGAGAGCCCAGCGCTGCCCCAGCCCGACTGCCCCAGCTCCATCCCTGCCCCTGCGCTGGGATGCTGCGGGTTTGGGGGGAGAGGGAGCCGGCAGTGGCTGATGGGCCTGGGGGCAGCAGGAGAAGGGAAGGAGAAGCAGCACTGAAGGACAAAATGGTCAAAGTCTGCACGTGGAGGAGAAGGTGGGGTTGGGCAGGAGAAGGAGGAATAGTAGGAGAAAAAGGAGTGTGGGGAAGACCGGGGACAGAGGCGGAAGTGGAGCAGAAACAGGAAGCAGCACAAGGTTCCAGCCCTCTCTGTATCTGCAGCCTCTCCCGCAGCCCCAGGACTGTTGCCCCCTGCCACATGCAGCAGTGGACAGGAGAGGGGGATCTTGGTGCTTCTGAGCTTTATTGGTGCTTTGTTTTTTTTGTGGGGCCTGAATGTTTTGCGGGGCTTTGGGGCTGAGTCTTGCTTTTTGGGAAGTTTTTGATCTGTGTCTTGATGTGTGGAGAATTTTTGGGCTGAATCTTGGTGTTTTGGAGGTTCTTACAGACACAAGATGCCCAGTGACTTCCTGAGATGAACTTGGGCAAGGAAGAACTCCCAGCCCAAAGCACTCTCCTCTTGTTCTTTTCCCAAACCAGGATTTGTCATTCCCAAGGCGTGGGCGGATGGAGGAGGAGGAAAAGTCCCAGAGATCCCTCAGAAGGAGGGGCTGCAAACCCAGCCCAGGGGGCTGTGAGGAGGAAAGACCCTTTCTGAGCCGGGAAGGTGGCCAGAGATGGAGGGGAGGCACCCTGGCAGGGCAGGTCATTTCCCTCGCCCCAGATTCAGGTACCTAGCGCTTTGCGCCTGGACAGGCCTTAGGTTCCCTCAGTGTCGTCACACGCCTGTTGGGGCCTTAAGGGACAGGCCGCCGGGCTGGTCGGAGGTTTAAAGACTTGGGCGGCTCGGCACATCCCCGCAGGGGCAGCGGCAGCAGGCATGCTGGGCGGTGGCGCGGCGCCATCGAGGGGTGGGGAGCTATTCTTGCCAACCCTCTGTGGTGGTGTCCGTCGCGACTGGCCGCACTCTCTTGCTGTTCGTTGGCGCCCCGCTGCGCGCCCACGCGCAAGGGGCACCCATGCCGAGCCGGGGAGGGGTGCCCTGCCCCCCTCTCTCTGCGGCCCAGTCTCGAGGGGAGAGACCGTAGAACGAGGTCCGGCTGGGGGCCGACCCGCTTGCTTCGACACAGGCGTCGCCCGGCTGCTGGCAATGCCTCAGCCCTACCTTGGCCGCGGGGTGGCAGCCACTGGGGCCCACCACGCTCTCGCCTCTCGGCTGCCGCCGCGGTGCCTTGCGTGTGGCGCCGCGTCAGGCTGCAACTGCGCCTCTTGACTTGACGGCCTTTTTTTCGAAGGCGTTGGTGGCTGCCGGGCCACTGGCCATCCCTGTCTCGACCCGCTCTCTCTTGCCCGGGTGAGCGCTCAGTGGTCCCTCCGTCGCCGGAGGCTCGGTGAGTGTGGCGACCCTGTGCTGAGCTGCAGCGTCACCACTCAAGCAATGTCCCCCCCGGCGGATGGACGACTGGAAGGCACCCGCCATCGCCGGCGGCCATCCCGGCCTGGGTCCCACCCGTCGCCCTTCCCGTTGCCCTTCCTGGCCACGTGTGGGCCGAAGGTAGGTGTGCGGGGCAGCTGCGAGTAGCTTCTGCGCCCGGTCCCCGAGTGGAAGCAAGGGGAGCAGGCGTTTCCCCCCTGGCTCAGCACCGTACACTTGCCACTGGGCGGGTGCGCACAGAAGGGGCTCCTGACAGTGCAAAGCGGCGGTGGTGCCGGGAGTGTGGCCCTGGTGGCGGTGGGTCTTGCCAATCGTCAGGCCTCTGGCACTCGTGATGCAGGCTCGGGTCTCGGTGGCGTCCCGCCTCCGGCGCTGGCATCGGAGTGTGGCTGCTGGATTCTCACCTTCTGGTGGGAGAGCCGGTGCCGTGCAGGATTTGCGCCGGTGGAGCAGTGGTCGCCGTGTGGCATCTCCGGGTGTTGGAAAGCCGCTGGGAAGGGCTGGCCACGTGGTTGGCACAGCAGCATTTCGCGAGTCCACGAATTGGCCAAGGCGAAAGGCGTGAGCGTGAGCGGGGGCCGGCGGTTGCGCCACCCGGCCGTGAAGGAGCGTTTGGTCCCGTGAGCGAGGCCGGGAGGGGCCGCCGTCCCTCGGCAGTTGGCCGCATTGCCACACGAAAGCTCTCTGTGCGGAGGTCGGGCCGAGCTTGGGCGCCTGGTCCACCTCCGAAGAACAACGACATGCCAGGAGGCATCTCCCCTTGCGGATCAGGGGCGCGGGCCCCCCTGCCTTTTGGCCAGCCTTTGGAGCGTAACGTGGGATTTGCTTTTTTCCCCTCCTCCTCCGTTTGTTGCGTGTGCTCATACGGTCGAAGCGGGGCTCGTGCCCGTGCGTCCCTGCCAAAAGAAAGGGGCTGCTTCGCGCGAGCGGTCCCGGCCTCTCCACGTGTGCGGGGTCGGTGCCGAAAGCCAGACAACTCTTAGCGGTGGATCACTCGGCTCGTGCGTCGATGAAGAACGCAGCTAGCTGCGAGAATTCATGTGAATTGCAGGACACATTGATCATCGACACTTCAAACGCACTTGGGGTCCCGGGTTTCTTCGGGGCTACGCTTGTCTGAGCGTCGCTTGATGATCAATCGCCGTCCTGGGGGCCGACCCCGGCGGCGTGGCTGGGGTCGCCTTGCAGGTCCGTTGCCCGCGGCGAGAGGCAGCGGTGTCCGGCCGGTGCCCAGAGGGAAGGCGGTGTTGGGGGGGTTCAGCGAGGGAAGCCTTTCCCTCGGCGGCCTCAACCCTCTTTCCCTGTGGCCCGGCGCGAGCCTTCGTCGTCGTCGTTGCCACGCAGGGCCTTCCTCCCTCTAAATGCAGACTCGAGGAGCGCTCCGCAGCTCCTCGCTCCCGGAATGAGCCGCTGGGGTGGATCTTGCCCAAGGGGGTTGAGCCACGCGGTGCGGCGGCAGCCGGGGAAGAGCGATAGAGACGGCGTCGGAGACACCGCCATAGTGCAAGAGAGAGAAAGAGAGAGAGCGAGAGGGAGGTGAGGCGCGGGCCTTGCCCCGAGGCTCCACCCTGTGCAGGTGGCTGTCTGCGGGGGGATACCGCGCGAGTATCGTGCCGTGCTGCCGCAGGCGCGATGGCCATGAGCGCCGGGGACGGGGGTGCAACCCACTCCTTGTTATCCCAACCCCCCCCTCCTCCTCGGTCGTCGTCCGCGGGGCGTCGGCGAGCTGCGCCATCTCGTTTCTCTCTCTCCCTGCTTAAGGTCGCCGCGCGTGCGCCGCCCTGCCATGGCCGGTCCCGTGGTCAGGGCTGTCACTGCCGTGACCGCTCTTTGGGTTCTTGTCTCCGGGATGGGAGCCTCCGACTCCATGGTCTATCTCTCACCTCCGTCTCTCTCCTCTCCTGGAGCGCGGGCACCAGGGTTTTGGGGGGCGTGCGGCAGTGCGGGAAGGGACGCAAAGTGAAAACCGGCTGTCCAGCTGCCCGCGGGGGCGGCGCGGCGGCGCAGCTTTGGGCTTGCAACCTCAGATCAGACGTGGCGACCCGCTGAATTTAAGCATATTAATTAGTGGAGGAAAAGAAACTAGTGAGTATTCCCTCAGTAACGGCGAGCGAAGAGAGAAAAGCCCAGCACCGAATACCCGCCCCCGCGGTGGGGCGCAGGACATGTGGCGTAAGAAGCCCCCCTCCCTGGCAGTGCTCTTGGGGGACCCAAGTCCTTGTGATCGAGGCCGCAGCCCGCGGACGGTGTGAGGCCGGTAGCGGCCCCCTGGCGCGCCAGGCCTGGGGCTTCTCGGAGTCAGGTTGCTTGGGAATGCATCCCAAAGCGGGTGGTAAACTCCATCTAAGGCTAAATACCAACACAAGACCGATAGCCAACAAGTACTGTAAGGGAAAGTTGAAAAGAACTTTAAAGAGAGAGTTCAAGAGGGCTTGAAACCGTTAAGAGGTAAATGGGTGGGGCCCGCGCAGTCCGCCCGGACGATTCAACCAGGCGAGTCGCGGTTGGCCGGCGTGGGTCTGGGCGGATCCTCGCCTCCGCCTCCCCTCTGTCCCCCGGGTGCCCGCCCACGGGGGCAGGCAGCGGGGAACGGGCCGGCACGGGGACGGCCGCCCGGCCGGCAGCCGGCCCTGGTCGGGCGCATTTCCTCCACAGCAGTGCGCCATGACTGGCTCTGGGTTGCCTGGGAAGACCTCCTACGGGCAGGTGACCTGGTGCCGCGCGAGCGGCGGCCGGGCTTTAGAGCCCCTGGGCAGCAGGTCTCACTGAATCCCGGGGCTGAGAGAGAGGACCGCCACCGCGCCCTCCTCCCCTCCCTGTCGGTGGTGCCGTGGCAGGGAGCGCCGCGCTTCACCCTCTCCCCCTGCTCCAGGCGTGGGGGGCGCGGCGCTACGCAGCGCGGCATTTTGTGCAATCAGAGGGGATTTATTAGAGCATCAGGTTGTTCTGAGAGTCTTAAATTACTACAGCTGCTGGTTAATTTCGCTAAAAGGAGCAATGTTCATTGGGTGTGGTGTTTGTTGATAGCGCGCAAGCATTTGGATACAGTGAGCCGTGAACATATCATCAGGGGTCTGATGCGAAGGAGAGTTGATCCCCAAATCATTCAGTTGATAAAGGAATTTTATAACAACATCACTATGAGTATTTGCGTGCAAAAGGAGACAACTGCCCCCATTAAGATCTTGACGGGGGTAAAGCAGGGGGACCCGATGTCACCTATTCTATTTAATCTTGCTCTTGATCCCTTACTATGTAAATTGGAGGCTACTGGTTGTGGATTCCAACGTGATGGTTTTAAAATTACGGCAATGGCCTTTGCAGACGATCTGGTAATGATAAGTGATTCCTGGGAGGGTATGTGTGAAAACATCAAAATATTGGAGACCTTTTGTAATCTTACGGGTCTTCAAACTAAGGGAGAGAAATGCCACGGCTTTTTCATCAAGCCGACTAAAGATTCATATACAATCAATGATTGTAAGGCATGGATGATAAATGGTACCCCCCTTAACATGATTGACCCAGGGAACTCTGAAAAACCTCCGTTTGTCGCTTGTGCTCGTACGGTAGAAGCGAGGCACGTGCCCGCGTGTCCCTGCAGAAAAAAAGGGCCACTTCATGCGAGTGGTCCCAGTCCCTCGGTGGCCTCGACCCTCTTTCCCTTTGGCCCGGCGCAGGGCTTCGTCATCCTCGTTGCCGCGCAGGGCCTTCGTCCCCCTAAATGCAGACTCGGGGAGCGCTCCGCAGCTCCCCCCTCCCGGAATGAGCCCCTGGGGTGGATCTCGTCCTTGCGAGGGCCGTGCTGCACGGTGCGGTGGCGGCGGCTGGGGAGAGCAAGAGAGACGGTGTCGGAGACGCCACCGTGGTCCGAGAGAGGGCGAGAGGAAGGCAAGGCATGAGCCTCGCCCTCGGGGTCCAGCCCGTGCGGGCGGCTGTCTGCAGGTGGGTACCGCGTGAGGGTACCGTGCCGTGCTGCTGTCACACAGCAGGCGTAAGCGCCGGGGACGGGGGTGCAACCCACTCCTCATTATCCCGACCCCCTCTGTCGTCATCCCAGGGCGTCGGCGAGCCGTCACGTTTCTCTCTCTCCTTGCTAAAGGCTGCTGCGCGTGCTTCCCTGCCAGCCGGTCCCCTGTCAGGGCCACCTCTGCTGCGATCCTCTCTCGGTTCTCATCTCCAGGATGGGAGTCTCTGTCTCCATCGTCTCTCTCTCCTCTCTCCCTCTCCTGGTGCGCGGGCGCAAGGGGGCGTGTGTCGCAGGGAAATGGAATGTGGAGTGAAAACCGGCCGTCTGTCCGCCAGCCGGCGCGCTTCCCCGGGAAGTGCGTGGGTGTGGGGTAATGCGGCGGCGCAGCTTTGGGCTTGCGACCTCAGATGAGACGTGGTGACCTGCTGAATTTAAGCATATTAGTCAGCGGAGGAAAAGAAAATAATGAGGATTCCCTCAGTAAGAGCGAGCGAAGAGGGAAAAGCCCAGCGCCGAATACCCGCCCCGCGGTGGGGCGCAGGACATGTGGCGTACAGAAGCCCCCCTCCCTGGCAGTGCTCTCCGGGGACCCAAGTCCTTGTGATCGAGGCCGCAGCCCGCGGACGGTGTGAGGCCGGTAGCGGCCCCCTGGCGCGCCAGGCCTGGGGCTTCTCGGAGTCAGGTTGCTTGGGAATGCATCCTAAAGCGGGTGGTAGACTCCATCTAAGGCTAAATACCAACACAAGACCGATAGCCAACAAGTACTGTAAGGGAAAGTTGAAAAGAACTTTAAAGAGAGAGTTCAAGAGGGCTTGAAACCGTTAAGAGGTAAATGGGTGTGGCCTGCGCAGTCCGCCCGGACGATTCAACCAGGCGAGTTGCGGTCGGCCGGCGTGGTTCTGGGCGGATCCTCGCCTCCGCCTCCCCTCTGTCCCCCGGGTGCCCGCCCGCGGGGTCAGGCAGGGGGGAACGGGCCGGCATGGAGCCACATC
>JAKWBO010001622.1:0-11863 GCA_034336685.1 Luscinia luscinia
CCCCCACTCCCCAGACCCCCAAACCCCCACTCCCCAGACCCCCACGACCCCCAGGACCCCTGGGACCACCCAGACCTGCTCCTGGTAGAGGATCTCGCCCACAGGACACCCCAAACCCCTCCCCAAAAATCCACACCTAAACCCCCAGAACCCCAAATTCTCCCCACAACCCCCAGATCCCCATAAACCCCAGACCCCCAGGACCCCCACGACCCCCAGGACCCCCAAAATCCCAGACCTGCTCCTGGTAGAGGATCTCCCCACGGGACACCCCAAACCCCATAAAAACCCCAAATTCTCCCCACAACCCCAAATCACACCCAAACCCCTAGGACCCCCAAGCCCCCAGACCCCCAAACCCCCAGGACCCCCACGACCCTCAGGACCCCCAAAATCCCGAACCTGCTCCTGGTAGAGGATCTCCCACGGGACACACCAAACCCCATAAACCCCAAACCCCCAGGACCCCCCAAACCCCCACTCCCAGACCCCCCAGACCATCCAGGACCCCCAAACCCCCAGGACCCCCAAAATCCCAAACCTGCTCCTGGTAGAGCATCTCCCCCACAGGACACACCAAACCCTCCCCAAAATCCACCTCAAACCCCCAGAACCCCAAATTCTCCCCACAACCCCAAATCCCCCAAACCCCCGGACCCCCAAACCCTCCAGGACCCTCAAACCCCCAGGACCCCCAAAATCCCAAACCTGCTCCTGGTAGAGGATCTCCCCCACGGGACACACCAAACCCCATAAACCCCAAACCCCAGACCCCAAATTCTCCCACAACCCCAAATCCCCATAAACCCGAGACCCCCAGTACCCCCAGGACCCCTCAAATCCCCCAAACCCCCAGGACCCCCGGGACCCCCAAAATCCCAAACCTGCTCCTGGTAGAGGATCTCCCCACGGACACACCAAACCATTCCCCAAAATCCACCCCAAACCCCTCAAACCCCCAAATCCCCGGGACCCCCAAGCCCCCACACCCCAAGGACCCCCAGGACCCCCAAACCCCCCAGGACCCCCAAAATCCCGAACCTGCTCCTCGTAGAGATTTCGCCCACAGGACACACCAAACCCATAAACCCCAAACCCCCAGACCCCCAAACCCCCACTCCCCAGACCCCCAGACCATCCAGGACCCCCAAACCCCCCAGGACCCCCAAAACCCGAACCTGCTCCTGGTAGAGGATCTCCCCACGAGGACACACCAAACCTTTCCCCAAAATCACCCCAAACCCCCAGAACCCCAAATTCTCCCCACAACCCCAGATCCCCAAACCCCAAACCCCCCAGACCCCCAAACCCCCCAGGACCCCCAAAACCCCGGGACCCCTCAAAATCCCAAACCTGCTCCTGGTAGAGGATCTCCCCCACGGGACACACCAAACCCCATAAACCCCAAACCCCCAGGACCCTTCAGGATCCCCAAACCCCCAGGACCCCCAGACCCCCAGGACCCCCAAACCCCCCAAACCCCCAAAATCCCAAACCTGCTCCTCGTGGGGGAATCTCCCCACAGGACACCCCAAACCCCTCCCAAAATCCACCCCAAACCCCCCAGAACCCCAAATTCTCCCCACAACCCCCAATCCCCCAAACCCCAGACCCCCAGGACCCCAAAACCCCGGGACCCCGAACCTGCTCCTGGTAGAGCATCTCCCCCACGGGACACCCCAAACCCATAAAAAACCCCAATTCTTCCCACAACCCCCACTCCCCATAAACCCGAGACCCCTCAGGATTCCCCAAACCCCCAGGACCCCCAAGCCCCCCAGAACCCCCAAAATCCAAACCTGCTCCTCGTAGAAACTCTCCCCCACAGGACACACCAAAACTTTCCCCAAAAATCACCCCAAACCCCCAGACCCCAAATTCTCCCCACAACCCCCACTCCCCATAAACCCCAGACCCCCAGACCCCCACACCCCCAGGACCCCCAAAATCCCAGACCTGCTCCTGGTAGAGGATCTCCCCCACAGGACACCCCAAACCCCATAAATAAACCCCAAATCCTCCCCCAGACCCCAAAACCCCCAAACCCCCGGGACTCTCAGACCCCCAGGACCCCCAGGACCCCCCAGCCCCCAGGACCCCCAAAATCCCGAACCTGCTCCTGGTAGAGGATCTCCCCACGGGACACACCAAGCCCCTCCCCAAAAATCCACCCCAAACCCCCAAACCCCCACTCCCCATAAACCCCAGACCCCCAGACCCCCAGGACCCCCAAACCCCCGGGACCCCGAACCTGCTCCTCATAGAGGATCTCCCCATGGGACACCCCAAACCCCATAAACCCCAAAGCCCCAAACCCCAAATTCTCCCCACAATCCCCCACTCCCCATAAACCCCCAGACCCCCCAGGACCCCCAGGACCCCCAAACCCCCAGGACCCCCAAAATCCCAGACCTGCTCCTGGTAGAGGATCTCCCCACGGGACACACAAACCCCATGAACCCGAAACCCCAGACCCCCCAAACCCCCACTCCCCAGACCCCCAGACCATCCAGGACCCCAAACCCCCCAGACCCCCAAACCCCGGGACCCCAGGACCCCCCAGACCTGCTCCTGGTAGAGGATCTCCCCACGGGACACACCAAACCTTTCCCCAAAATCCACCCCAAACCCCTCAAACCCCCCCAAATCCCCAGGACCCCCAAGCCTCCCAGACCCCCGACCCCCAGGACCCCCCAAACCCCCAGGACCCCAAAATCCCGAACCTGCTCGTAGAGGATCTCCCCACAGGACACACCAAACCCCATAAACCCCGAAACCCCCAGACCCCAAATTCTCCCCACAACCCCCAAATCCCCATAAACCCCAGACCCCCCAGGACTCCCCAGACCCCCCAGGACCCCCAAACCCCCAGGACCCCCAGACCTGCTCCTGGTAGAGGATCTCCCCACGGGACACACCAAACCCCATAAAAAACCCCAAATTCTCCCCACAACCCCCACTCCCCATAAACCCCAGACCCCCAGGACCCCACGATTCCCCAGGACCCCCAAAATCCCGAACCTGCTCCTGGTAGAGGATCTCCCCACGGGACACACCACGCAGGCCGTGCCTGCCCGAACATCTCCCGCAGCCGCCCCGCCCGCAGCGCGCCCAGCACGGCGCCCATGGGCAGCGGCGCCTCGCGCACCGCGAACTCCCCTGGGGAAATTTGGGGGTCCGGGGGGCTGGGGAGTGGGGGAGGGCTGCCCATCCCCCAACCCACCCTGAACTGGCCCTGATACCGAATTTGGGGTTTTGGGGGTTTTGGACGGATGTTCCACCCCGTTCCCATCCCCCATTCACCCGAACTCCCCTGCGAATTTGGGGGTCAGGGGGCTGGAGGGATGGAGGGTGTGCCCCCTGTGCCCATCCCCCCAGCCCGCACCGAACTCGCCCTGATAAAAATTTGGGGGTTTTGGGGGTTTGGAGGTTTTGGGAGAGGTGTGCCCCAGTCCCCATCCCCATTCACCCCGAACTCGCCCTGGGGGAAATTTGGGGGGTCGGGGGGCTGGGGATGGGGAGGGTGTGCCCATCCCCCAACCCACCCCGAACTGGTCCTGATAAAGAATTTGGGGATTTTGGGAGGGGATCTGCCCCCTGTTCCCATCCCCATTCATCCCGAACTCCCCTGGGGAAATTTGGGGTCTGGGGGATTTTGGGGGCTGGGGAGGGTGTGCCCCCTGTGCCCATCCCCCAACCCCACCCCGAACTGGTCCTGATAAAAATTTGGGGGTTTTGGGGGATTTTGGGAGATTTTGAGAGGGGGTGTGCGCCCTGTTCCCATCCCCCATTCATCCCGAACTCCCCTGGGAAATTTGGGGTCTGGGGGATTTTGGGGGAGCTGGGGAGGGTGTGCCCCCTGTGCCCATCCCCCAGCCCGCACCGAACTCGCCCTGATGCAGAATTTTGGGTCTGGGGAGTTTTGGAAAGGGATGTTCCACCCCTGTTCCTATCCCCCATTCACCGCTAGAACTCGCCCTGATGCAGAATTTGGGGTCTGGGGATTTTGGGGGTCTGGGGGATTTTGGGAGGATGGAGGGGTGTGCCCCCCAGTGCCCATCCCCCCAGCCCACCCCGAACTCGCCCTGATAAAAATTTGGGGGTTTTGGGGGATTTTGGGGGATTTTGGGAGAGGGGTCTGCCCCTGTTCCACATCCCTCATTCACCCCAAATTCGCCCTGGGGGATTTGGGGGGTCAGGGGCTGGGAATTTTGGGGAGGGGTGTGTCCCCCGTGCCCATCCCCAACCCACCCTGAACTGGCCCTGATACCGTGAATTTGGGGATTTTGGGGGATTTTCGGAGGGATGTTCCACCCCGTTCCCATCCCCCATTCACCCCAAATTCGCCCTGGGGAAATTTGGGGCTCTGGGGGCTGGGGAGGGGTATGCCCATCCCCAACCCACCCCGAACTCGCCCTGATAAAAAATTTGGGGGTTTTGGGGGAGTTTTGAGGATTTTGGGAGGGGTCTGTCCTGTTCCCATCCCCATTCACCCCGAACTCCCCTGGGTTTGGGGGTCGGGGGGGCTGGAATTTTGGGGAGGGTGTGCCCCGTGCCCATCCCCCAACCCACCCCTGAACTCGCCCTGATACCGAATTTTTGGGTCTGGGGATTTTGGGGAATTTGGGGAGGGCGTCCCCCACAGCCCGGGGCTCACGGGATGTGGCAGAGAGACCCCAAAAAAATCCCCAAAATCCCCCAGACCCCCAAAATCCCCAAAATCCTCCCCAAATCATTCCCGGACCCCCAAAATCCCCAGACCCCCAAACCCTCCTACAAATAATTCTCAGACCCCCCAAATCCCCCAAATCCTCCCCAGACCCCCAAGACCCCCAAAATTCCCAAAATCCTCCCCAGACCTCCCAATTCCCCCAATCATTCCTGGACCCCCCAGACCCCCAAATCCTCCCCAAAATTCCCCAAATCCCCCAAAACCCTCCCCCAAATCATTCCTGGACCCCCAGTTCCCCCAAATCCCCCCAGACCCCCAGTTCCCCCAAATCCCCCAGACCCCCAAATCCCCCAAAATCCCCAAATCCTCCCCAATTTCCCCAAGTCCTTCCCGGACCCCCAGACCCCGCCAGACCCCCAAATCCTCCCAAATCATCCCTGGACCCCCCCAGACACCCCAATTTCCCCAAATCCTCCCCAGACCCCCAAATCCCCCAAATCCTCCCCAAAATCCCCAAGCCTTCCCAAAATCATTCCTGGACCCTCCCAATTTCCCCCAGACCCCCAGACCCCCCAAATCCCCAGACCCCCAAACCCTCTCCAAATAATTCCTGGACACCCCCAGACCCCCAAAATCCCCAGCCGCCCCAATTCCCCCAGACCCCCAATTTCCCCTAAATCCACCCCAGACCCCCAAATCCCCCTAAACTCCCCAAATCCCCCTCTAGACCCCCAAAACCCTCCCCAAATCATTCCTGGACCCCCAGACCCCCAATTCCCCAAGACCCCCAAAAATCCCCCAGACCCCCAAACGCTCCCAAATCGTTCCTGGACCCCCAAGTCCCTAGAGGCCCCAGATCCCCCAGTTCCTCTGGACCCCCAGGCCATCTGGAGTCCCCAAAGTCCCACAGTTCCTCCCGGACCCCCAGAGTCCCCGAGATTCCCTAAAGTCCCCGGACCCCCAAGATCCCCCAAGATCCCCCAGTTCCCCTGGACCCCCAGATCCCCCAAGATCCCCGCATTCCCCCAAATCCCAAGATCACAGCTTCCCCTGGACCCCCAGGTTCTAAATCCCCCAAGTCCCCCAAGTCCCTCTGGACCCCCAGGTTCCTCCAAAGTCCCCCAAGTCCCCCGGACCCCCCAAGGTTCCCCAAGATCCCCCAAGGTCCCCCGGACCCCCAGGTTCCCCAGTCCCAAGACTCCATTTTAAGTTCCCAGGAGTCCCCAAGTCCCCGGACCCCCAAGTTCCCCAGACCCCCAAAGTCTCCCAAGTCCCCTAAGTCTCCCCCAGTCCCCCAAGATCCCCAAAGTCCCCAATCCCTCAAATCCCCCCTGGACCCCCCAAGGCCCCCAAGATCCCCCAAAGTTCCCAGCCCCCAAGTCATCCCCCAGATCCTCCCCAGAGTCCCCCAAGATCCCAGTTCCCCCAAATCCCCAAAGTCCCCAGTTCCCCCGGACCCCCAAATTCCCCCGGACCCCAAGATCCCCAAATCCCCCCAGATTCCTCCCAGCCCCTCCCAGACCCCCAAAGATCCCCCAGTTCTCCCCAGACCCCCAAATCCCCCGTACCCACTGCCGGGCCCAGCTCCAGCAGGCTCTGCCGCGTCACCCCCGGCAGGATCAGCCCGATCCAGGGGCGTCCACCAACTCCAGCCCTGGGGGATAGGAGGGAGATCACCCCTGAGACCCCAGGACCCCAAAACCGCTCCGGGACCCCCAAAAACCCCCCAAAACCCCAGGGACCCCAAAAACCGCCCTGGGACCACCCGGCAGGATCAGCCTCGTCCAGGGGCGTCACCAGCTCCAGCCCTGGGGGGAATGGGAGGAGTCAGCCCTGGGACCCCAGGAACCCCAAAAACCTCTCGGGACCCCCCAAAATCCACCCTGGGACCACCAAAAACCTCTCGGGACCACCAAAAACCTCCCGGGACCCCTAAAAACCCCTCGGGACCCTAAAAACCGCCCAGGGACCCCAAAAACCGCCCAGGACCCTCAAAAACCGCCCAGGAGCCCCAAAACCGCCCTGGGACCCCAAAAACCCCAGGACCCCCAAAACTGTCCCGAGACCCCCAAAAACTGTCCGGGATCCCCAAAAACGCTCCAGGACCCCCAAAAACACCCCCAAAACCCTAGGCCCCCAGGAACCCCAAAATCTGTCCAGGACCCCCAAAAGCCCCTCAGGACCCCCAAAAATCTCAGGGACCCCCAAAACCGCCCCAGGGCCCCCCCAAAAACCCCAAATTCCCCAAACCCCCAAATTTCCCCTGGACCCCCAAAGCCCCTAAATTCCCCAAAGCCCCCAAATCCCCAAATCCCTCCTGCACCCCAAATTCCCCAAATTCCCCTCAAACCCCTAGAATTCCCCAAGGCCCCAAACTCGCCAAAGGCCCCAAATCTCCCAAATCCTCCCCGAATTCCCCCTGGATCCCCAAATCCCCAAATCCCCAGAATCCCCAAAATCCCCCAAATTCTCACCGGATTCCCCCAAATTTCCCCAAATTCCCCAAAAACCCCCAAACTCCCCCAAAACCCCAAATCCCCAAATCCTCCCCGAATTCCCCTGGATCCCCGATCCTCTCCAAATTCCCCCTAAATTCCCCAGATTCCCAAATACCCCCAAATTCCCCACCGGCCCCCAATTCTCCCCAAATCCCCCAAATCCTCCCTGCATCCTCCCAAACCCCCCAAAATTCCCAAAATTCCCAAATTTCCCCCGTACCCCTTGTGGGCGCTCCCAGAGCACGAACAGGTTCATGGTGCCCCCAAAACCCCCAAAACCCCCCAAATTCCCCAAAAACCCTCCAAACGCCCAAAATCCTCCCCAAATTCCCCAAAATTCCCAAAATTTCCCAAATTCCCCGTACTCCCCTTCTGGGCGCTCCCAGAGCACAGAACAGGTTCATGGTGCCCCCAAAAACCCCTCAAACCCCCCAAATCCCCCAAACCCCCCCAGCCCCCCAGACCCCCAAATTCCCCCAAAAACCCCAAATTTCCCCTGTACCCCCAAATTCCCCAAATCCCCCCAAATCACCCAAATCCTCCTCAATTCCGCCCCCATATCCCTAAAATCCCCCAAACCCCCCAGCCCCGGACCCCCAAAATTCCCCAAATTCCCCAAAATTTCCCAAATTCCCCAGTACCCCCTTGTGGGGCGCTCCCAGAGCACGAACAGGTTCATGGTGCCCCCAAAAACCCCAAATTCTCCTTCTGGACCCCCCAAAATCCCCCAAATCCCCCAAACCCCCCAGCCCCCAAATTCCCCAAACCCCCAAAATTCCCAATTCCCCAGTACCCCGTGTGGCGCCTCCCAGAGCACGAACAGGTTCATGGTGCCCCCAAAGCCCCCAAAACCCCCCAAAAACCCCTGAAATCCTCCAAACCCCCCAGACCCCCAAATCCTCCCCAAGCCCCCAAAATTCCCAAAATTCCCAAATTTCCCGTACCCCTTGTGGTCGCTCCCAGAGCACGAACAGGTTCATGGTGCCCCAAAAACCCCAAAACCCCCAAATCCCCCTGGACTCCCCAAGCCCCCAAATCCTCCAAACCCCCAGCCCCCAAGATTCCAAAAAAAACCCCAAATTTCCCGTGCCCCTTGTCGGGCGCTCCCAGAGCACGAACAGGTTCATGGTGCCCCCAAAAACCCCCCAAAAACCCCTAAATCCTCAAAATCCCCCAAACCCCCCAGCCCCCGGACCCCCAAAATTCCCCAGCCCCCAAATTTCCCAAATTTCCCGTACCCCCTTGTGGGCGCTCCCAGAGCACCGAACAGGTTCATGGTGCCCACCTCGGTCAGGAGCCGCTCGGGGCCGTGCAGCCACAGCACCTGCTGGCAGCCCGGGCCCGGGCGGCTCTCCTGCAGCTCCAGGCACGGCCCGTAGTTCCTAGGCGCCCCAAAATGTCCCAAAAATATCCCAAAATCACCCCAAAAAATCCGATCCAAAAACCCCAAAAGACCCCGAAAAACCCGAAAAACCAGCCCCAAAAACCCCAAAAACAGCCCCAAAATCCAGCCCTGGGCGGCTCCTGCAGCCTCCAGGCACGGCCCAGAGTTCCTGGGCGCCCCAAAAGTGTCCCAAAATCACCCCAAAAATATCCCAAAAATATCCCAGAAATATCCCAAAAAATCCGATCCAAAACAGCCCAAAACAACCAGAGAAAACCCCAAAAAATCCCAAAAAAGCCCCAAAAACCCCCAAAAACCAGCCCCAAAACCAGCCCAAAAAACCCAAAACCCAACCAAAACCAGCCCAAAATATCCCAAAATGTCCCAGAATCACCCCAAAAAATCCCAAAAAATCCGACACAAAACAGCCCAAAACAACCAGAGAAAACCTCAAAACCCCCAAAACAGCCCCAAAAAACAGCTCCCAAAATCCAGCCCAGGGCGGCTCCTGCAGCTCCAGGCACGGCCCAGAGTTCCTGGGGCCCCAAAAATGTCCCAAAATCACCCCAAAAATGTCCCAGAAACGTCCAAAAAATCCGACCTAAAACAGCCCAAAACAACCAGAGAAAACCCCAAAACCCAAAAAACACCCCAAAAACCCCAAAACAGGCCCAAAAAACCCCAAAAATCCCAAACCCAGCCCCAAACCAGTCCAAAAACCCAAAACCAGCCCAAAAATATCCCAAAAATATCCCAAAAAAATCCGACCTAAAACCCAAAACCCCCAAAACCCGAAATACCAGCCCCAAAACCCCAAAACCAGCCCCAAAATCCAGCCCAGGGCGGCTCTCTGCAGCTCCAGGCACGGCCCAGAGTTCCTGGGGATCCAAAAGTGTCCCAAAAATGTCCAGAAATATCCCACAAAAAATCCCAAAAATGTCCTAAAAAAATCGATCCAAAACAGCCCAAAACAATCCAGAGAAAACCCCAAAACAACCCTAAAACCCCTAAAAACCCCTAAACCAGCCCAAAACCCCAAAACCCAACCAAAACAGTCCAAAAAAATATCCCAAAAATCAGCCAAAAATCAGAATCCAAAAAACCCCAAAACCCCAAAGCCGGAAAAACCAGCCCCAAAACCCCAAAATCAGCCCCCAAATTCCAGCCCAGGCGGCTCCTGCAGCTCAGGCATCGGCCCAAGTCCTGGGGACCCCAAAAGTGTCCCAAAGATGTCCCAGAAATATCCCCCAAGAATCCCAAAAATATCCCTAAAATCCTAAATAATATCCAAGGAATCCGACCCAAACAGCCCCAAAAGACCCAAAGCCCAAAGACGCCAAAAAAGCCCCAAAGACACCCAGTACAGACCCAAGCCCCAAAAGCCCCAAAAACACTAAAAAGCCCCAAAGACCAGCCTCTAAAAATCCCAAAAAATCTCAAAATCAGCTAAAAGAATCACCCCAAAGACATCCAGTACTGGACCCAAAGAGCCCCGGAAGAGCCCAAGATCCTAAGGCCAGGCCCCAAGACTAGCCTCTAGACCGGCCTAAGGCCCCCAAGGCTCAGCTAAAACAGTTGAATATCCCAAAGATCAGCTAGAAATCCAGACCCAAAACCCAAGACCCAAGGCCAAAGGCCCCCAAATAAACCAGCCCCAAAAACACCCAGAACGGACCCCAAAGCCCCAAAGATCCCGAAAACCCAAAAATCCCAAAACCTAAAGGTCACTAAGACCAGCCCCTAAAGGCCCCAAAATGTCCCAAGATCAGCCAAAAAATCCCACCCCAAAAGGCCCCAAAGGCCCCAAGGCCTGAAAAACCAACCCCAAAACGCCAACAACAGCCCCAAAATCCAGCCCAGGGCGGCTCCTGCAGTCTCCAGGCACGCCCAGAGTTCCTGGGCGCCCCAAAATGCCCCAAATCACTTCAAAATATCCCAGAAATATCCGACCCAAAACAACCAGAGAAACCCCAAAACCCTAAAAACACCCCAAAACCCCAAAACAGGCCCAAAAACCCCCAAAAATCCCAAAACCCAGCCCCAAACCATCCCAAAAACCCAAAACCAAAAACCAAAACCAGTCCAAAATATCCCAAAATCAGCCAAAAAAATCCCACCCCAAAAAACATCCAGTACAGACTCCAAAAATCTCAAAAATCCCAAAACCCCTAAAAAGCCCAAATATATCCCAAAATCAGTCAAAAATCCCATCCCAAAAACATCCAGTACAGACCCATAAAGGCCCAAAAATCCCAAAACGCCAAAAATGGCCTTGCAAAACCCCCAAAAACCCCAAAATATCCCAAAATCAGCCAAACCAGCAAAAACCCCAAAACCCAAAAACCCAAAATACAAAACCCCAAAACCGGGTTTGGTAAAGAGCCCCAAAGCCACCCCAAAACCAACCCAAAATCTCAATGTGCATTCCAAAATTCCCCAAAATTCCCCAAAATTCCCCAAAATCCCAAAAACCCGGATGTGCACCCCAAAATTCCCCAAAACCCCAAAAACTCAATGTGCCCCAAAATTCCCAAAATTTCCCAAAAACCTCCATGTGCCCCCAAAATTCCCAAAATCTCAATGTGCCCCTAAAATCCTCAAGGATTCTACAAGATCCCCAAAATCTCGATGTGCCCCAAAGTTCCCAAAGATGCTCTAAGGCCCAAAATCCAGATGTGCAACCTCAAGGTTCCCCAAAGTTCCCAAAAGTTCCTAAAAGGTTTCTCAAAGCTCAGTGGACACCCTAAGATCCCCAAAGTTCCCCAAGAATGCCCAAAGATCTCGATATGCGCCTAAGGTTTGCAAAGGTTTTCCCAAGATCTCAGTGTGCACCTAAAGTTCCCCAAAATCTCAGTGTGCCCCAAAATCACCCAGAGTTCCTCAAAGGCTAGAAGACCCCAAAGCCCGGATGATGCTTAAGGTTCCCAAAGGTTCCCCCAAGATTCCCTAAGGCTCAAAGAGCCCACAAAGGCCGGATGTGCACTCCTAAAATTCCCAAAATTCCCTAAAATCCCCAAAAACTCAACGCGCCCTAAAATTCCCAAAAATACTCAAAGGACCCCAAGAATCCAAATGTTGCATCAGAATTCCCCAAAGTGTACCCAAGATTCCTAAAAATTTCTCAAAGGCTTCAATGTGCACCCCAAAATTCCCCAAAACTCCAATGTGCATGCCCCAAAATCCCCAAAAATAAAAAAACCCCAAAATTCCCTAAAATTCCCAAAATTTCCCAAAAAGTCAATGTGCACCCCAAAATTTCACGAAATAAATCCCAAAAACCTCCATGTGCGCCCAAAATTCCCAAAAATT
>JAKWBO010001623.1:0-11851 GCA_034336685.1 Luscinia luscinia
CTGGGGACACTGGGGACACTGTGACACTGGGGACACTGTGACACTGGGGACAGTGCACTGCAGCTGGGCGTGGTGACACGGAACATGGCGCGGTACGGGGTGGCACTGCGGTGACACTGGGGCACTGGGGACACTGTGACACTGGGGACAGTGCACTGCAGCTGGGGCGTGGTGACACGGAACATGGCGCGGTACGGGGTGGCACTGCGGTGACACTGGGGCACTGGGGACACTGGGGACACTGTGACACTGGGACACTGTGACACTGGGGACACTTTGACACTGGGGACAGTGTGACACTGGGGACATTGGGGACACTGACACTGGGGACACTGGGGTAGCACTGTGATGTTGGGGACATTGGGGTGGCACTGTGACGCTGGGGACACTGGGGTGTCACTGTCAGATTGGGGTGTCACTGTCACATTGGAGTGTCACTGGGACATTGGGGACGCATTGGGGACACCGAAGGACCCCCAGCACAGGAGGTGACACTTGGGGACCCCAGAGGGACAAGAGGTGACACTTGGGGACATTTGAGGTCACCTTGGGGACACTGAAAGTCCCCCAGGACAGGAGGTGACACTTGGGGACATTGGGGGGACAGGAGGTGACACGGGGGTTGCCCCGAGATTTGGGGGGAGAATTTTGGGTGGGGAGGGTACAACCCCGATGCCATCAGTGCCGTGCCACCCCCTGTGTCCCCTCCTGTGTCCCCAATAAAACATTTGTCACCGTGTGCCACTTGTGGGGGGTGACATTGGGGGGAGGGCACAGTTTGGGGGGCCCTGAGACCCCTCCCCCATTTTTGGATGTTCCCATCCCCCCTCCCCCCCTTTTTGGGGTTTCCTATTCCCCTCCCCCACTCTGGGGGGCCCTGAGCCCCTCCTAATTTGGGGGGATTTTGAGCCCCTCCCCATTTTTGGGGTGCCCTCCCCCGCCTGTCCCCCTCCCCTCTCCTCCGGAAATGTCCCAGACACTCCTTGGGGGTCCTGTCCTCCCCCCCCGCCCGTGACTCAGTTTCTCTTCCCCTCCCCCGCGGCGTTTCCTGGGTGGGGCCAAAGGGCCAAAATCGGGCAAAAAGCGGCAAAAGGGACAAAATCGGGCAAAAAGGACAAAAGGGACGAAAAGGATAAACCGGGACCACCCGGACCGGGAAGGGACAAGCGGGACCACCCGGAACAAACCGGGACCACCCGGACCGGGACTACCCAGAGACCACCCGGGACAAACCGGGACCACCCGGACCGGGAAGGGACAAACCGGGACCAGCCAGGAACAAACCAGGACAGAGCGGAACCGGTAGGGGCCAACCGGGATCGGGACCACCCGGGACAAACCAGGAAGGATCGGGACAATCGCGAGCGGAACCGAGCCCGGGCGGGGAAATCCGGGGGTTCCCGGCCCCGCGCGGGCTGCCCCGGGTTAAGTCCCGGTTCCGGGGGATAGCGCGGTCTGGAGGAGTTTATCCCGCTTTTGGAGGAGTTTAGCTCGGTTCGGGGGGGAGTTTATACCGGTTCTGGGGGGCGTGTCCCGGTTCTAGGGGAGTTTATCCCGGTTCTGCGGGAGTTAATCCCGGTTTTCGGGGTTTTATCCCGTTCTCGGGGGGTTATCCCGTTTCCGGGGAGGCGTGTCCCGATCCCGAGGAGTTTATCCCGGTTCTGGGGGGCGTGTCCCGGTTTTAGGGGGGTTATCCCGGTTTTAGGGGCGTGTCCCTGTTTTAGAGGGAGGTTATCGCGGTTCCGGAGGGTTTATCCGGTCAGGGGCAGTTTAACCCTTCCCAGTCAGTTTATCCCGGTCCGGGGGCAGTTTAAGCCTTTCCAGGAGTTTATCCCGGTCCGGGATGGGTCTGTCCCGGTCCCAGTGGATTTAACCCGTCCCGGGATTTTCTCCTGCTCCCTCCAGTCTCTCCCTGTCCCAGGGGGTTTAAACCATCCCGAGGGGTTTATCCCAGTCTGGCCCGGTCTATTTATCCCGGTCTATCCTGGTCCATCCCGAGAGATTTCTCCTGGTTTCTCCCACTTCATCCCAGTTGATCCCAGTCCATCCCACGGGGTTTATCCCAGTCCATTCCAGTCTGTTTTTCCCAGTACATCCCAGTTTATCCTGGTCCATCCCGAGGGATTTCTCCTGGTCCATTCCAGTCCATCTCAGTCCATCCCAGTCTATTTCTCCTGGTCCATCCCCAGGGGTTTATCCCAGTTCCTCCTGGTTTATCCCAGTTCATCCCGGTCTAATTCTTCCTGTCCATCCCGGTTGATTCCAGTCCATCTTGAGGATTTTATCCCGGTTCCTCCTGGTTTATCCTGGTCCAGTCCATCCCAGTCCATCCCAGTCCATCCTGAGGATTTCTCCCCATCCATCCCCATTTCTCCCGGTCTTTCCCGAGGGATTTATCCGGTTTCTCCCACTGCATCCCAGTCTATTTATCCCGCTCCATCCCGAGGGATTTCTCCCAGTTTATCCCAGTTTGGTTTCATTCCGAGGGATTTATCCTGATCCATCCTGGTTTGTCCTGGTGCATCCCATTCCATCCCGGTCTCTCCTGGTCTATTGCAGTTTGTTTACCCCGTTCCATCCCGGTCTATTTCTCCAGTTTATCCCGGTTTCTCCCGGTCTGTCCCGCCCCCTCCCGGTCCGTTTCTCCCGGTCTGTCCCGCCCCCTCCCGGTCTCTCCCGGTCTGTCCCGCTCCGTCCCGGGATGCCGCTCCCCGCGCCGCTGCCCGCGCTGCTGCTGGCCGCGCTCTGCCCCGCGCTCGCCCTCCACACGTGCCGCACGCTGGACCTGGAGGCGGCGCGGCTGAAGCGCATCGAGGCGGTGCGGGGGCAGATCCTGAGCAAGCTGCGGCTGCCGGCGCCGCCGCCGGACCCCGAGCCGGCGCCGGCGCTGCCCGAGGACGTGCGGGCGCTCTACAACAGCACCCGCGAGCTGCTGCGGCAGCGGGCGCGGCACCGGGAGCTGCCCGACCCGCAGGAGTACTGGGCCAAGGAGCTGCTGCGGTTCCCCATGGAGACACCGGGGGACGGTGAGAGCCTGGGGACACGGGGGCACTGGGGACACTGGAGACACTGGGGACACTGGGGACATGAGGACATCATGGGGACATCGCGACATGGGACAGACAGGGGGACACGGTGGGGGACAGATGGACACAGGGGCATGGGGACAGTCTGTGGTCACCTGTCCACTCTGGAGTGACCAAAGCAGGAAAAGGGACAATCTGAGGTCATCTGTCCACTCCAGGTGAAGTTTCGGGGTCACACACAGAATTTTGGCCACTGTCTCCCTGCAGTGACCACGACCCCCTGGCCCTTGGTGGCCCTCGCTGCTCTGGTGGCCCCAGAGGGGACCTGGTGGCCGTGGGGTGGCCCTGGTGGCCCCAAGGTGACCAATGACCAAACGGGACCTCAATGTCCCCAAGGTGACCCCGATGTCCCCAAAGGGATGCTGGTGACCCTGAGGTGACCTCAGTGTCTGCAATGACCCCAAGATGACCTCAATGACCCTGAGGTGACCTCAATGACCCCAAGGTGATCTTAATGACCCTGAGGTGACCCCAATGTCCCCAAGGTGACCCTGATGACCTTGAGGTGACTCCAATGAGCCGTGGGTGACCCTAGTGGCCCCAAGGTGACTCCAGTGTCCCCGAGATGACCATGGTGTCCCTGAAGTGGCCATGGTGACCCCAAGGTGACAGTGTTGGCCCGAGGTGGCTGCAGTGGCCCCAAGCTGACAGCAGTGGCCCTGAGGTGACAGTGGTAGCCAAAAGTGGCCTTGGTGACCCCAATGATCCCCAGGTGGCCGCAGTGACCCCGTTGTGGTCCTGATGGCCCTGAGGTGACACTGGTGGCCCTGAAGTGGCTGCAGTGGCTCTGGTGCCCCCAAGTGGTGACAGTGGTGGTCCCAGTGATCCCTCCGTGTTCCTGAGGTGGCCGTGGTGACCCCGAGGTGATGGCAGTGGCCCCGAGGTGACAGTGGTGTCCCTGAGGTGACAGTGGTGACACTGCACTGACCCCCAGGTGACAGCGGTGTCCCCCAGGTGACAGCAGTGTCTCCAAGGTGGCCATGGTGTCCCGCCTGGTGACAGTGGTGTCCCCCGAGGTGACAGTGGTGACTCTGAGGTGACAGGTGGTGACAGTGGTGTCCCCGAGGTGGCAGTGGTGACACTGCACCGACCGCCGGTGGCAGCGGTGTCCCCGAGGGGTCCGTGGTGCCCTGCAGTGCCCCCGGTGGCAGCGTGTCCCGATGTCCCCGCGGAGGTGACGCTGAGCGCTGGCACCCCACCGCCCGCAGCCTGTTCTTCGTGTTCAACGCGACGCGGCTGCGGGCGGGGCTGGGCCGGGCCGAGCTGAGCCGCGCCGAGCTGCGCATGCTGCGGCAGGGGGCGCAGGGGACACAGGGGACAGCGCAGGGGACACAGGGGACAGCGACAGCAACGGGGACAGCCACCGGGACACTGGGCACCGAGCAGAGAGTCGAGCTCTACCAGGTGAGCAACGGGGACAGCAGCGGGGGCATGGTGGAGGACTGGGGACATTGAGGACAGCCATGGAGAGAGCCACAGGGACACTGGGGACACTGGGGACACTGACAGACACTGGGGACATTTGGGGACATAGAAGGGTGACACCAAATCTGGGACCAGGACTGCGGTGGGTCCCCCTTCCTCCCTGGGGGGTGGCTCTGGAGCTGTCCCCAAATGTCCCCAGTGTCCCCAGTGTCCCAGGGTCCCCAATGTCCCCAGTGTCCCCAGTGTCCCCAATGTCCCCAAATGTCCCCAGTGTCCCCAGTGTCTCCAATGTCCCCAATGTCCCCAGTGTCCCCAGTGTCCCAATGTCCCCAATGTCCCCAATGTCCCCAGGGTCCCCAGTGTCCCCAGAGTCCCCAGTGTCCCCAGTGTCCCCAGTGTCCCAAATGTCCCCATTGTCCCCAATGTCCCCAGGGTCCCCAGTGTCCCCAGAGTCCCCAGGTTCCAATGTCCCCAGTGTCCCCAGTCCCCCAATGTCCCCAGTGTCCCCAATCCCAATGTCCCCAGTGTCCCCAGTGTCCCCTGTGCTGTCCCTAGGGTTTCGGAACTCCTCCTGGCGCTATCTCCAGGGTCGCTCTGTCCGTGTCACCGCTGAGGACGAGTGGCTCTGGTTCGATGTCACCGACAGTGTCCAGCAGTGGCTGCGCGGCTCTGGTGAGAAACCCGACCCCAAAATACCCAAAATCACCAAAATCCACAAAATCCACAAAATCCTCAAAATCCACAAAATCCACAAAATCACCAAAATCACCAAAACCCCACAAAATCCACAAAATCACCAAAACCTCACAAAATCCACAAAATCACCAAAATCCCACAAAATCCACAAAATGCTTGAAACCATCCCAATTCCCTCCTCAAACCTCCCGAAAACTCCTCAAACACTCAACCAAATCCCCAAAATTCCCCAAAATCCCTCAAAGCGATCCCAATGCCCTCCTCCAACCCCCCAAAGCCTCAAATCCCCCAAAATCCCCAAATCCCCGCAGAGCCGGTGGCCGTGTTCCGGCTGAGCGCCACTGCCCCTGCGAGCCGAGGGGGCGCTGCGCCCATGCTGCGCATCAGCATCGAAGGTACCTGGAATGGGGGATGACGGATTTGGGGGATTTGTGGGGGATTCGGGTGATTCTGAGAGAATTTTTGAGGGATTTTGGGGGCATCTGGGTGATAGTGGAGGATTTAGGGAGGAATTTGGGGGATTTTGGGATTTTGGGGGTTTTGGGGGATTTTGGGGGTTTGAAGGATTGTGAAGGATTTTGGGGGATTTTGGCGGATTTGGGAGGATTTTGGGAGTTTGGGAGATTTTGGTGAGGAATTGGGATGATTTGAGGATTTTAGGAGATTTGGGGAATTTTGGAGGAATTGGGCGATTCTGAGGATTTTGGGGGAATTCTTGGGATTTTGGGGGATTTGGATGATTTTGGGGGGTTTGGGGGGAGTTTGGGAGAGGCATTGGGATGGTTCTGAGGATTTTAGGGAGATTTTGGGGGCTTGAGGGGATTTGGGGGGATTTTAGGGGGAATTTGGGGATTTGGGGGATTTTGGGAGGATTTTTGGGGTGTTTTGCAATTTTGGGGGATTTGGGGGATTGGGGATTTTGGGGGCAATTTGTGGCATCTTTGGGGCAATTCGGGGGAATTTTGGAGGATTTTGGGTGATTCTGAGGAATTTTGGGGGTTTGGAGGAATTCGGGGATTTGGGGAATTTTGGAGGAATTGTTGGGATTTTGGGGTCATTTGGGGGATTTGGGGATTTGGGGGGGGGGGTTTGGGAATTGTGGGGCAGTTTTGGAGGATTCTGAGGGTATTTTGGAGGGATTTTGGGAGAATTTTAGGGAGAATATTTTTGGATTTTTGGGGGGTGGTTGGGGAGAATTTTGGGGTTTTTGAGGAAATTTTGGGGTATTTGGGGTATTTTATGGGTTTGGGGGATTAGAGGAATTTGGGAGAAGTTTGAGATTTTGGGGAATTTTGTGGTTCTGGGATTTCGGGTTTTGGGGGGACAGTGGGGTGTGGTCACAGATGTGACCCAGAGGGACATTCCATGGTCACCTGTCCACTCTGGAGCGACCGCGGCGGGAGAGTGACCCCAGGACATGGAGGCCCAAAGGTCCCCAGTGACCCCAGTCCCCCCAGTGTCCCCGTGTCCCTCCGGTGTCCCCGCAGGGTTCGAGCAGCAGCGGGGGGACATGCAGAGCATCGCGCGCCGGCACCGCCGCGTGCCGCACGTGCTGGCCATGGCGCTGCCGGCGGAGAGAGCGCAGGCGCTGCACGGGCAGCGGGCAACGGAGAGACGTGGGAGCAGAGAGCTGCGGGGGTAGGGGGACCTGGGGACAGTGGGGACACTGGGAGCTAGACTGGTCAACAGGGACCTGGGGACAGAGAGCTCGCGGGGGTAGGGGACAATGGGGACAGTGGGGACATCACTGGGGATGGGGCATCAACAGGGACCTGGGGACAGAGAGCTGCGGGGGTAGGGGACCTGGGGACAGTGGGGACAGCACTGGGTACATCAACAGGGACCTGGGGACAGAGAGCTGCGGGGGGTAGGGGACCTGGGGACAGTGGGGACAGTGGGGACATCAACAGGGACCTGGGGACAGAGAGCTGCGGGGGCTAGGAGGGGACCTGGGGACACTGGGGACATCAACGGGGACCTGGGGACAGAGAGCTGCGGGGGTAGGGGACCTGGGGACAGTGGGGACATCAACAGGGACATTGGGGGCATCAACAGGGACCTGGGGACAGAGAGCTGCGGGGGTAGGGGACAATGGGGACAGTGGGGACACCAACAGGGACATTGGGGGCATCAACAGGGACCTGGGGACAGAGAGCTGCGGGGGGTAGGGAACCTGGGGACACTGGGGACATCAACAGGGACCTGGGGACAGAGAGCTGCGGGGGTAGGGGACCTGGGGACAGTGGGGACATTGGGGACATCAACAGGGACCTGGGGACAGAGAGCTCGCGGGGGGTAGGGGACCTGGGGACAGTGGGGACACCAACAGGGACCTGGGGACAGAGAGCTGCGGGGGTAGGGGACCTGGGGACAGCACTGAGGACAGTGGGGACATCAACAGGGACCTGGGGACAGAGAGCTGCGGGGGTAGGGGACCTGGGGACAGTGGGGACATCAACAGGGACCTGGGGACAGAGAGCTGCGGGGGTAGGGGACAATGGGGACAGTGGGGACATTGGGGACTTCAACAGGGACCTGGGGACAGAGAGCTGCGGGGGTAGGGGACAATGGGGACAGTGGGGACATTGGGGACATCAACAGGGACCTGGGGACAGAGAGCTGCGGGGGTAGGGGACAATGAGGACAGTGGGGACATTGGGGACATCAACAGGGACCTGGGGACAGAGAGCTGCGGGGGTAGGGGACCTGGGGACAGTGGGGACATTGGGGACATCAACAGGGACCTGGAGACAGAGAGCTGCGGGGGTAGGGACAATGGGGACACTGGGGACATTGGGGTCATCATGGGGACTTGGGGGAGAACTCTGCAGGGGGTTGGGATGTGGGCACATTGGGGACAGCAGTACGGGGGTGAGGGACATTTGGGAATCTGGCCCAAAATTGGGACCCCAGGGACCCCAAAATCCCCAAAATCCCTAACCCCCCAAACCCTCCTCAAATCCCCCTATTTTTCACTCCGGAGACTCCCAGGGACGCCCCTAATTCCCCCCTGACCCCCCAATTTGGCAGGCCCGAGGAGCAGAGCTGCTGCGTGCGCCCCCTGTACATCGATTTCTGCACAGAGACCCCAAAATTCCCCCAAACCCCCATTATCTCACTCGGGGACCCCCAGGACTCCCCAAATCCCCCAGGGACGCCTCTATTCCCCCTGACCCCCCAATTCGGCAGCCCCGAGGAGCAGAGCTGCTATGCGTCGCCCCCCTGTACATCGATTTCTGCACAGAGACCCCAAAATTCCCCCAAATCCCCCATTATCTCACTCGGGGACCCCAGGGACTCCCCAAATCCCCCAGGGACGCCCTAATTCCTCCCCTGACCCCCCAATTCTGGCAGCCCCGAGGAGCAGAGCTGCTGCGTGCGCCCCTGTACATCGATTTCCGCCGGGACCTGCAGTGGAAGTGGATCCACGAGCCCCGGGGCTACATGGCCAATTTCTGCGGGGCCCTGCCCCTACATCTGGAGCGCCGACACCCACTACACCAAGGTGGGGTCCTGGGGGGTGTCTGTGGGGTGTTTAGGGGTCCTCAGGGACATTTGAGGGTTTTCTGGGAGGTCCTGGGGGCGTTTGCAGGTTTTGGGGGTGCTGGGGAGGCTTTAGGGGTGTTTGGCAGGTCCTGGAGGACATTGGGGGTCCTAGGGGGCGTTCGAGGGGCCCTGAGTGGCCTTTGGGGGTCCTTGAGAGGTCCTGGGGCTGTCTGGGGGCTCCTGGGGGGCACTTCAGGAGTTTGGGGGAGTCCTGGGGGAACTTGGGGTATGCTGGGGGTATTTAGGGGCTGTTCGGGGGTGCTGGAGGGTATTGGGGGTCCTGGGGAGTGCTGGGGTGACTTTAGGGGGTGTTTGGGGGGATGCTGGGGGTCATCTGTGGAGCTTTTAGGGATCCTGGGGACCTTTGGGGGATGTTTGGGAGTTCCTGGGGGACAATTAGGGGGTCCTGAGAGGTCCTGGGGGATGTTTGGGAGGCATTTAGGGGGTGCTGGAGGGCATCTGGGGGATGTTTGAGGAGTCCTAGGGGTTTCTGGGGAGTCCTAGGGGATCATGGGGTTGTTTGGTGGATCCTGGGGGTGCTGCGGGATATGTGGGGAGTGCTTTGGGGGTCCTGGGGGTCGTCTGGGGGTGTTTATGGGGTGCTGGGGGACATTTGGAGGGTGTTTGAGGGTCCTGGAGCATGTTTGGGGGTGTTTGGGGGGATCTTGAGGGGTCCTGGGGGACCTTTGGAGGGTCCCGGGGGGGATGCTGGAGGGCTTTAGGGGATGTTTGAGGCGTCCTAGGGGGCATTTGGGGGCTTTTGAGGGATCCTGGGGGGTCCTGGGAGGTGTTTGGGGGGTGCTGGGTGGTCCTCAGGGGTGCTGGAGGGTGTTTGGGGGGAGATGTTTTGGGGTCCTGGGGACCTTTGGGGGTATTTGGAGGGTCCTGGGGGTTTGGGGGTTTGGGGGGGTTAATTTGGGTCCATTTTGGGTTATTTTTTCCCAGGTGCTGGCACTGTACAACCTGCACAACCCCAGGGGGATTTGGGATGAATTTGGGATGGATTTGGGATTACTTGGGATGGATTTGGGATTGTTTCAGTCCATTTTGGGTTATTTTTTCCCAGGTGCTGGCGCTGTACAACCTGCACAACCCCGGGGCCTCGGCGGCGCCGTGCTGCGTGCCGCAGAGCCTGGAGCCGCTGCCCATCGTTTACTACGTGGGGCGCAAGGCGCGCGTGGAGCAGCTCTCGGGGATGGTGGTCAGCGCCTGCAAGTGCAGCTGACCCCAAACCGCCCCAAAACACTCCAAAAACCACCCAAAAAACACCTCAAAACCTCCCCAAAAACCACCTCAAAACCGCACTGAAACTGCTCCCAAAATACCCCAAAACCACCTCAAAAACAGCACCAAAAACACCCCAAGAAACCACCAAAACCTCACTGAAACCGCCCCAAAAATACCCCAAAACCACCTCAAAAGCAGCCCAAAACCTCAAAACAGCACTGAAACCGCCCCAAAAATCAGCCCCAAAGCACCAAGACTGCCCCGAAAGTGCCCCAAAACAGCTCAAAACCGCCCCCAAAAACACCCAAAAAACACCCCACAACTACTCCGAAAAACAACCCCAAAATTGCTCCAAAAGCCACCCCAAAACCACCTCAAAATCTCCCCAAGAGCACCCCAAACCCTCCCCAAAAACACCTCAAGACCGCTTCAAAAAAAACCCCAAAACTGTACTGAAACCGCCATGAAACCACCCCAAAAATCATCCCAAAACCGCCCAGAAAACACCCCAAAACCACCTCAAAACTGCACTGGAGCAGCCCCAAGAACACCCCAAAACTGCACTGAAACCACCCTGAAACTGCCTCAAAAATTGCCCCAAAAAACACCCAAAAACATTTCAAAAACACCTCCAAGACCACCCCCAAAACACCTCAAAACCAGCTTCAAAAACACTCACAAAACCAGCCCGAAACCGGCCCAAACCACTCCAAAAACATCCCAAAACACCCCAAAAACAGCCCCAAAAACACCCAAAAACACCCCAAAAATACCCCAAAACCCTCAGAAGTCTCCAGATTTGCCCCAGAAAATTCCCTGCTCCATCCTGCAGCTTTGTACAATAAATTTATTTAATTTCTAATTTTTTCTGGTTTTTTTGTGAGTTTGGCAGATCCAAAGGAAAATTTTGGTGGGAAATTTTGGGAATTCCAAGAATTTCAGCTTCCCCAACCCCCAAAGGCTCCGATTTTCCCCCACAACTGTCTCGGCTTTTTGTCACGATCCGCTCAACGCAAGCAGGGTTGTGATGGTTCCTTTGACCTCAGGATGCAAAAGACACAAAGCGAGGAACTGAAGTTTTTATTCAACAGCAACAAAAATGCAATTTGTTGAGTGCCAACAGCTGCGATTGTGATAGAGGGGAGAGATAAAGGGAACAAAGAAAAGGGAGAGAGAGGAAGAGGGGATGGAGAATAGCTGCCAACAGATGGGACAAGTCCTCGTGGTCTGGCCAATAGACCTATCTTCTCAGGGGAGATCTCAATAGTCTCTTCAGAAAATCATCTTTTACAGTCCTTTTCTAAAGCGACACGAAACTGCCCCAAAACACCCAAAAACCATCAAAAAACCACCCCCAAACCACACTGAAACTGCCTTGAAACCGCCTCAAAACCACCCCCAAACCGCCCTAAAAAGCAGCCCAAAAACAGACTCAGAAACACCCCCAAAACAACCCAAACTGCCCCAAAACATCCCAAAAACACCCAAAAAACATCCCAAAACCACCCCAAAACCGCTCTGAAACACAGACACCAATCCATGCTGAGTTTTGGCTTCCAGGAATTCATCCAGGACTTCCAGAGCATCACCACTGTAATCCTGGAGCGGAAATTCCTGTAATTCAGCCCAAGAATTCCCCCAAATTTACCCAAATCTCCCCATTTTAGCACCAATTTTCTGCACAATCCCCACTGACTTTAACGGATAGACCTGGTGTCCCTAAAGCCCAGTTGATACCAGTGGGGTAGACCTGGTGATCCTAGATCCCCATTGGTTTCAATGGACTGGCTGGATGTTCAAAAAATCCCCACCAGGAGATTGTGAGGTTAAACATCTGGTGCTCTCAGCACCAACTTCATCAGGTTATCTTA
>JAKWBO010001624.1:0-11833 GCA_034336685.1 Luscinia luscinia
CATCCATCCATCCATCATCCATCATCCATCCATCCATCCATCCATCCATCCATCCATCCATCCATCCATCCATCCATCCATCCATCATCCATCATCCATCCATCATCCATCCATCATCCATCCATCATCCATCCATCATCCATCCATCATCCATCCATCCATCCATCCATCCATCCATCCATCCATCCATCCATCATCCATCCATCCATCCATCATCCATCCATCCATCCATCATCCATCCATCCATCCATCCATCCATCCATCCATCCATCCATCATCCATCCATCCATCCATCCATCCATCCATCCATCCATCCATCCATCATCCATCCATCATCCATCATCCATCCATCCATCCATCCATCCATCCATCCATCCATCCATCCCTCCATCCATCCATCCATCCATCCATCCATCCATCCATCCATCCATCCATCCATCCATCCATCCATCCATCCATCCATCCATCCATCCATCATCCATCCTCTCCCCGATTCCGGTGCTGTCACTCTCGCTGGTGGCAGTGCCATGCTCTGGTGGCACTTGTGACAGCCGCGGGTGGCACTGGCTGTGCCGCTGTCGCCTGTCCGCTCCGGTGCCAGCCAGAGCCCTCGGGGCGGGTAAATGTTAGCTCGGAGCAGGGCAGCGCCCGCCCGCTGACCCCGCGGGCACCGAGCCCGTCCTGGAGCCCAGGCACGGCCCCAGAGCCAGGCACGGCCCCAAACCCGACCCAGAGCCGGGCACGGCCCCAAACCGACCCAGAGCCCCGGCACCGCCCCAGACCCGACCAGAGCCCCGGCACCGCCCCAGACCCGACCCAGAGCCCCGGCACCTTCCCAAACCCGACCCAGAGCCCGGCACGTCCAAGAGCCCGGGCACCTCCCAGACCGACCCAGAGCCGGGCACGCCCAAAGAGCCGGGCACGGGCCCCAAACCCGACCCAGAGCCGGGCACGGCCCCAGACCGACCCAGAGCTCGGGCACCTCCCAAGCTCGGCCTCAGATCTTAGGCACGGCCCCAAGTTCAGCCTCGGATCCCGGGCACGGCCCCAAACTCGGCCTGGGTTGCCCGAGCAGTGCCCTGGGCTGTGCCTCAGTTTCCCTTGAATGGATCCTGGGCTGTGCCTCAGTTTCCCTCGGATGTTCCCACCCTGTGCCTCAGTTTCCCTGGGATTGATCCGGAGCTTTTTCTCAGTTTCCCTGGGACTCATCCAGGCAGTGCCTCAGTTTCCCTTGGATTAATCCTGAGGCTGTGCCTCAGTTTCCCTGGGATTGATCCTGAGCTGTGCCTCAGTTTCCTGGGGTTCATCCAGGCTGTGCCTCAGTTTCCCTGGGATTGATCCTGGGCTGTGCCTCAGTTTCCCTGGGGTTCATCCAGGCTGTGCCTCAGTTTCCCTGGGATTGATCCTGGGCTGTGCCTCAGTTTCCTGAGGGTTCATCCAGGCTGTGCCTCAGTTTCCCTTGGATTGATCCCGTCCCGTGCCTCAGTTTCCCTTGGACTGATCCTGGCTGTGCCTCAGTTTCCCTGGGATTGATCCCTGTCTCAGTTTCCTTAGCATGTCCCCTCCCGTGCCTCAGTTTCTCTGGAATTCATCCCGTCCCGTGCCTCAGTTTCCCGAGGATGCCCCCCGTGCCTCAGTTTCTCTCAGATGTTTCCCCGCCGTGCCTCAGTTTCCCGGGATGTTCCCCCGTGCCTCAGTTTCTCTAAGATGTTTCCCCCGTGCCTCAGTTTCCCCGGATTTCCCCCGTGCCTCAGTTTCCCTGACATGTCCCCCTGTGCCTCAGTTTCCTGCTCCCCTCAGCGCACTGGGACGAGCGAGGCCGAGGAGGGCCGCGCCCCCCACAGCCCCCAGGAGCCGGCCCCAAACAGCTGGGGCACAGCTGGGCGGGGGATGGATTTAGGGAGAGAATTTGGGGATGGGATCGAGGATGGGATTGAGGATGGGATCGAGGATGGGATTTGAGGATGAGATTGAGGGATGGGATTTGGGGATGGGATTTAAGGGAGAGAATTTTGGGATGGGATTTGGGTTTGGGGGTGGGATTTGAGGATGGGATTTGGGGATGGGATTTAAGGGAGAGAATTTTGGGATGGGATTTGGGGATGGGATTTGGGAGTGGGATTGGGGACAGAATTTTGGGGTCGGATTGAGGGACAGGTCTGGGATGGGATTTAGGGACAGGATTTAGGGCTGGGATTTAGGGCTAGAATTTTGGGATGGGATTTAGGAATGGAATTTTAGAGTGGGATTTAGGGCTGGGATTTAGGGACAAGACTAGGATGGGATTTAGGGACAAGACTGAGATGGGATTTAGGGCCGGGTTTTGGGGATGGGATTTTAGGATCGGAATTTTGGGATGGGATTTTAGGATGGGATTTAGGACCAGGATTTAGGACCAGAATTTTAGGATGGGATTTAGGGCTGGGATTTAGGGACAAGACTGGGATGGGATTTAGGGACAGGACTGAGATGGAATTTAGGGCCAGGATTTAGGATCAGAATTTTAGGATGGGATTTAGGGCCGGGATCTGGGGATGGGGTTTAGGGCTGGGATTTTAGGATGGGATTTAGGGATGGGATTTGGATGGGCTTTAGGGCTGGAATTTTGGGATGGGATTTAGGGCCAACATTTAGGCCGGAATTTTAGGATGGGATTTAACCCTTTAACCATTTAACCGTCTAACCCTTTAACCATTTAACCATTTAACCATTTAACCATTTAACCATTTAAACCCCGCGAGCAGCGCCCTCACACCCAGCGGATTTTTGCGCCTCTCCTTTCCCCCACCGGAAGTCCTGAGCACAGCGGCCCCGCGGGATTGGGGTCGGAGGAGGAGCAGGAAGAAAGCGCTTTTGTGCTTTGGGGCCGCCGCTTTCTGATGCAAATGAGCGCTAAAAATAAACCCGGCCCGCCAGGGCCTCCACACCGCGCGAGGCAGCCGCACAAAAGCGGCTTTTAAATTTTTTCTTTTTTCTTTTTCTTTTTTTCTTTTTTTCTTTTTTTCTTTTTTTCTTTTTTTTTTTTTTTTTTTGGGTGGGGGTCGGGGGCACTGAGGGGTGCCCCGGTTCCTCCAGGTGCCGCGTTCCGCCGCGTTCCCGCGCTCGGCACCGCCCCGAAATTCCTCAGGAAGGAGGGGACCCCAAATCCGCCTCGTTGCTGGTCCCTGAGACCCCAAATCTGCCCTGTTCCCATCCCCCAGACCCCAAATCTGCCTCGTTGCTGGTCCCTGAGACCCCAAATCTATCCCGTTCCCCATCCCCAGACCCCAAATCCGCCCCATTTCCCATCCTGGATACCCTAAATCCGCCTCATTGCTGATCCCTGAGACCCCAAATCTGCCCCATCCCTGAGACCCCAAATCTGCCCGATTTTCCATCCTGGGGACTCCAAATCTGCCCCATCCCTGAGACCCCAAATCCGCCCCATTTTCCATCCTGGGGATCCCAAATCCGCCCCACCCCTGAGACCCTAAATACTCCCTATCCCTGAGACCCCAAATAGCCCCTATCCCAGAAACCCCAAATCCTCCCTCTTCCCATCCCCAGACCCCAAATCCACCCCATTTCCCATCCTGGGGACCCCAAATCTGCCCACATCCCTGAGACCCCAAATAGCCCCTATCTCTAGAGACCCCAAATCGCTTCCATTTCCCATCCTGGGACCCCAAATTGGTTTAATTCCTATCCTGAGACCCCAAATCCCCTCATCCTGGGGACCCCAAATAGCTTCCATCTCTGAGACCCCAAATCCGCCCCGGTCCCCATCCCTGAGACCCCAAAGGATGGGGGATGGGATTTGGGGACGGGATTTAAGGATGGAATTTTGGGGTGGGATTTTGGGGTAGATATTTTGGGGATGGGATTTTGGGGTGGGATTTCAGGATGGGATTTAAAGGATGGGATTTTGGGGTGTGATTGAAGGATTGGATTTTAGGGTGGGATTTCGGGATGGGATTTTGGGGTGGGATTTAAAGGATGGGATTTAGGGATAGGATTTTAGGTAGGATTTATGGATGGGATTTGAGGATGGGATTTTGGGGTGAGATTTGAGGATGGGATTTGGGATAGGATTTATGGAGTGGGATTTCAGGATGGGATTTAAGGGATGGGATTTAGGGATGAGATTTTGGGGATAGGATTTTAGGGATGGGGTTTGGGGTGAGATTTCAGGATGGGATTTAAGGATGGGAATTAAGGGGTGGGATTTTGGGTGGGATTTTGGGGACAGGATTTGGGGTGGAATTTTGGGGATGGGATTTGGGGATGGGATTTGAGGATGGGATTTTGGGGTGGGATTTAAAATATGGGATTTTGGGATGGGGTTTGAGGTGGGATTTCAGGATGGGATTTAGGGATGAGATTTGAGGATGTGATTTAAGGGATGGGAATTAAAGGGTAGGATTTTGGGATGGGATTTTGGGTGGGATTGAAGGATGGAATTTTGGGGTGGGATTTTGGGGTGGGATTTTGGGGTGGGATTTCAGGATGGGATTTAAAGGATGGGATTTTGGGGTGGGATTGAAGGATGGAATTTTGGGGTGGGATTTAAGGATGGGATTTTGGGGTGGGATTTGGGCATCTCCAGCCCTTGGGGGTCCCCACCCCACCACCCAGGGGTGCAGGAACTGGGGGCACTGGGAGAGCTCCCTCGAAGCGGGTTTTGGGGCACCAGGAGCTCCCTGACGGATTTTTAGGGCACCCCAAACATTTTGGGACATTACAAGGTCCTTAAATGGATTTTTGGGGTACCAGGGGGCATCAATGGGATTTTTGAGGACACTGGGAGCTCCCTGATGGATTTTTGGGGCACCCAGAGCTCCACCCCAAAAATTTTTGGGGCACCAGGAGCTCCCTGATGGATTTTGAGGCACCCCAAACATTTTGGGACATTACAAGGTCCTTAAATGGATTTTGAGGTACCAGGGGGCATCAATGGGATTTTTGGGGACACTGGGAGCTCCCTGATGGATTTTTGGGCACTCAGAGCTCCACCCCAAGAATTTTTGGGGCACCAGGAGCTCCTGATGGATTTTGGGGCACCCCAAACATTTTGGGACATTACAAGGTCCTTAAATGGATTTTTGGGGTACCAGGGGGCATCAATGGGATTTTTGGGGACACTGGGAGCTCCTGATGGATTTTGGGGCACCCAGAGCTCCACCCCAAAAATTTTTGGGGCACCAGGACTCCCTGATGGATTTTTGGGGCACCTGAGCTCCACCCCAAATATTTTTGGACATTAGGAGATCTTTAAATAGATTTTTGGGGTACCAGGGGGCACCAATGGGATTTTTGGGAGCACTGTGAACTTCCTGATGGATTTTGGGGCACCTCAGAGCTCCCCTGAATTTTTGGGGTGCACCAGGAGCTCCCTGACGGATTTTGGGGCACCCCAAACATTTTGGGACATTACAAGATCTTTAAATGGATTTTTGGGGTACCAGGGGGCATCAATGGGGATTTTTGGGGGCACCAGGAGCTCCCTGATGGATTTTGGGGTCCCAGGATGCCCAAAACAACCTGGAGGGGGTTAAGGACCAGAATTCACCACAAAAAAAAATAAATCCAACAATTTCCAAGATTTTTATTTCAAACCCTTCCTCTCTTCCCTTCCCTCCCCAACCCCACAGCAAAAAAAAAAAAAATCCCAAAAAACCCCAAAAACGATGCTAAAATGAGTTTTACAAACACCAAGTCAGCTCTTCCTGGCTGACCCTGTAGGAAAAAAAACAACAAACCCCAAAAAAAAAAAATCCCAAAATCCCAAAATCCAGGAATTCCTAAGATCCCCACAAGAGGCCAAACATGCCTATAAATACAATATTTACACACAAACCCCACCCCAAAAATAACCAAACACACCCAAAAGTGCATTTGTGGTTCATATCAAAAACCATTATTATTCATATTATTATTATTATTAATTATTCTTTTTTCTTCATTAAATCTGAAAAGATTGGCCTGCAAAGTCTGTTTGGTTTTATTATTAATTATTATTATTATTATTCATATTATTATTCTTTTTTTTAACCATTTAGTAACTTTTCTCATATATTTATGAAAATAAATTATACAGCCACTATTCGAATAAATTAAACACACACCAAAAAATTAAAATTAAAATTAAAATTAAAATTAAAATTAAAATTAAAATTAAAATTAAAATAAAAATAAAAATAAGAATAAAAATAAAAATAAAAATAAAAATAAAAATAAGGAAAAGCTGCTTTTATGGGTTTTTGTTGTTTTGTTGGTTTTTTAATTCCAAGAGTGATTCCCAAAATCCTGGTGAGGTCCTGCTGGAATTCTGCTCGTTCCTCCTCAAAATTGAGGCTGGGATTTGGGGTGAAGCCCTGAACTGGGAGTACTGGGAGCACTGGGAGCACTGGGAGAATCCCAGAGTGGATTTTGGGGAACTGGGACACCCCAGGTTTGAACTGGGAGCACTGGGAGAACCCCTGGATGGGATTTTGGGGCACTGGGAGCTCCTGAGTGGCACTGGGAGCACTGGGAGCTGCTCAGGATGGCACTGGGAGCACTGGGAGCACTCCAAGATGAAATTTTGGGGCACTGGGAGCACTGGGAGACACCCCAAGATGAAATTTTGGGGCACTGGGAGCACTGGGAGTACCCCAGAGTGGGATTTTGGGGCACTGGGAGCACTGGGAACAGCCCAGGGTAAATTTTTAGGGACTGGGAGCACCCCAGGATGGGATTTTGGGATTTTGGGGTGGGGATCCCCAATCCCAGGAATTTTGGGGTGAGGATTCCCCAATCCCAGGGAATTTTGGGAAGGGATTCCCCCAATCCCAAGGAATTTTTGGGAAGGGATTCCCCAATCCCAGGAATTTTGGGAAGGGGATCCCAATCCCAGGGATTTTGGGAGGGGATCCCCAATCCCAGGGAATTTTGGGAAGGGGATTCAAAAATTCCTTGGGATTTTAGGGAAGGGATCCCAGGTTTTCCCTCACCCAGCCCCATGAGGTATTTCCATGGATTTTGCAGCTCAGTTTCACCTGGAATATTTAAGGATTTGGGATTTTCTTTCTTTCCTCCAAATCCCAGCTGGAGGAAGAGGAGGAAGAGGTTTTGTAGCACCTTTTGTGGAATTTTTTTCCATTAAAATCCTCAGGAATTCCAGGGCAGGAATCATCTCAAAAGTCCTGGCAGCTCCCAGGGAATCCTCAGATCCAGATTCCTTGGATTCAGGGCACTGTGTCCAAAATCAGGAAATTTGTGTCCAAAACCAGGAAATTCAGTGTCCAAAATCAGGAATTTTTCCAAAATCAGGAAAATTTTGTCCAAAACCAGGAAATTTGTGTCAAAATCAGGGAATTTTGTCCAAAACCAGGAAATATCTATCCAAAGCCAGGAATTTTTGTCCAAAATCAGGGAATTCGTGTCCCCCTTCCCAGGGAACCTTCCCAGTGTTTTTTCAGGAATGTTCCTTTGGATCCATCACATCCCAAGCTCTTCCTTCTTTTCTTCCAGCTTTTCCCAGGAAGCTCCTGCCAATCCAGGAGGGTTTGGATTTCTTTTCCCAAATTCTGGGAAGCAGAACTCCACAGTTTAATTTAATTATTCTAGGAATTATTCCCAGGAATTATTCTAGGATTTATTTCAGGATTTGTTCCAGGATTTATTCACAAGAATTATTCTAGGTTTATTCCAGGAATTATTCACAAGAATTATTCTAGAGTTTATCCCAGGAATTATTCCTAGGATTTATCCAGAGTTTATTCCCAGGAATTGTTCCTAGGATTTATTTCAGGATTTATTCCAGGATTTATTCACAAGAATTATTCCTAGGATTTATTTCAGGAATTATTCCCAGGAATTATTCCCAGGATTTATTCCATCCCATTTGCAGCTCTCAGTGAAGATCAAAGCCTTGGAAGATGGATCTTCCCAAAAATTCCCTCTTTTTTTTTTTTTTCTTCCCTCTTTCCCATCTTGAAATTCCCAAGGTGGGATCAAAAAATCAGAGGATTGGAAAATCCAGCAGGATCAGAAAATTCAGCAGGATCAGAAAATTCAGCAGGACCAGAGAAAATCCAGCGGGATCAGAAAATTCAGCAGGATCAGCAAATCAACAGGATGAGAAAATCCAGCTGGCTCAGTTTTTTCCTCATGCTGAAAATCCAAAAATAATTAAAAACCAAAAATATAAAAATAAAAATTCAGAGACATCAAACTGAGAACTTCCAGGAGAAGTTGGGAATAGTGCCGTGACATTCTTCGTTCAGCGGGGGCATCACTCGGTTCCCAAGTTCCTTTCCCAGGATCCTGCTCTGCTGAGGATTCCTGGGAATTTTGAGATTCCTGGGGTTTTGGGATTCCTGGAATGCTGGGATTCCCTGGGAATGCTGGGCCCTCTCCAGCAGGAGCAGCAGCAGCAGGAGCTCGGCCTCTGTCCCAGCACGGCAGGGAGGGCATCGAGGAAATTCCTACCAGGAGAAAAAACAGCAGGAATTGGGATCAGATGGGATTGGGGATGGGGAATAATGGGAGTGGGAATGGGAGATGGGAATGGGGGTGGAATGGGGGTGGGAATGGGAATGGGAATGAGAATGGGAATGGGGATGGAAATGGGAATGGGAATGGGAATGAATGGGGTGGGAATGGGAATGGGAAATAGGGATGGGGATAGGAATGAGGAATGGGAATGGGGAATGGGAAATAGGAATGGGGATGGGAATGTGAAATGGGGAATGGGATTGGGATGGGGATGGGGATGGGAATGGGAATGGGGATGGAAATGGGAATGGGGATGGGAATGGGAAATGGAAATGGGCATGGGGATGTTTGTCATTCCCAGACCATTCCCAGATCCTCCTGACCATCCCATCCCATTCACCACCCACCCATTCCACCCCGATCCCAGCCCTCCCTCACCCTCAGAGCGCGCTGGCTCCGCTTACGTGGAGGGCTGGGGCTCGTGCCTGTGTCGGGAGATGAGCTGAGCCTCCTTCAGAGACAGGTACTGCTCCTCCTGCGGGTCGTAGTAGTAAAACTGCGGATGTTAGGAGATCAGGGGCCTGGAAAACAGAGGAAGAGCTGGAATCCTGAGCCAGAAATTCCCCAAAATACACCCAGGAGACCCTTCCTGGAAAAACACCGGAAGAGCTGGATTCCTGAGACAGAAATTCCCCAAAATACAACCAGAGGGCTCTTCCAGGAAAAACACTGGATGAGCTGGATCCCTGTGCCAGAAATTCCCCAAATGTACGCAGAGTCTTTTCCAGGAAAAAAAACCAGGAAGGAGTCTGATTCCTGAGCCAGAAATTCCCAAAATACACCCAGAGACCCTTCCTGGCAAAACATCAGGAAGAGTCTGATTCCTGAGCAGAAATTCAAACTACACCCAGAGACCCTTCCTGGCAAAGACATCAGGAAGAAGTCTGATTCCTGAGCCAGAAATTCCCAAAAACACACTGAGTCTCTTCCCTGGAAAAACACCAGGAATGGTTGGAAATCCTGAGCCAGAAATTCCTAAAAGACACCGAGTCTCTTCCTGGAAAAAATATTGGGAAGAGCTGGATCCTGAGCCAGAAATTCCCAAAAATACAACCAGGGGCTCTTCCAGGAAAAACACTGGAATGAGCTGGATCCTTGAGCCAGAAATTCCCAAAATATACCCAGAGTCTTTTCAGGAAAAACACCAGGAAGAGTCAAATTCCTGAGCCAGAAATTCACAGAAGACACCGAGTCTCCTGCCTGGAAAAATATTGGGAAGAGCAGGATCCCTGAGCCAAAAATTCCCAAAATACAACAGGGGCTCTTCAGGAAAAAACCACCGGGAAGCCCCTCCAGAATTCCCAGCCCCTCAGAATTCCCAGCCCATCCACGGGACCAGGAGCTGCTCCCAAATCCCTGCCACGGCCGGGAATTGCTCAGAATTCCCACAGCATCCCCAAAGCCACCAACCCAGTTATCCCAAAATCCAAAAAGCCAATAATTCCCCTGGGGATCTGAGCTTACAGATCCTGGGATGGAGAGAACTCAGGGTTTCTCCAGGACTCACTTGGGCAGCGGGAGCTCGGGGATGTGGTCGATCCGGACCAGCTGCCGGATGCGGAGGCGGCAAAGGTGCTGCAGGGTTTGGCGTTGCTGAACCTGGAGACAGGGTACAGGAGCTACTGCGGGCGTGGGAGGCAGACCTGGATTGGGGCAAAAAAAGGAGATTTTGGAGCTCAGCATCAGGCTGGGAGAAAACGAGGGAAGGGGATGAGAGTCCATAGGGAATGATGGAGTTCGTGGTGGTGGGATTGTCTGTGGATTTCAGGGAATGGGTTGGGTTGGCTTGGGTTGGATTGAGTTTGGTTGGGTTTGGTTGGGCTGAGTTGGATTTGGTTGGGTTGGGTTGGGTTGAGTTGGGTTGGGTTGGCTGGGTTGGGATTGGGCTGGAGTTGGTTGGGTTAGGTTGGGTTTGGGTTGGGTTGGGTTGGGTTGAAGGCTGGTTGGGCTGGGTTTGGGTTGGGTTGGGTTGGGCTGGGTTGGGTTACGTTGGGTTGGAGTTTGGTTGGGTTTGGGATTGGGCTGGGTTGGTTTGGGTTGGATTGGGTTGCATTGGGTTGTGATTGGGTTCGCGTTGGGTTGGGTTGGATTGGGTTGGATTTTGGTTGGGTTGGGCTGGGTTGCGTTGGGTTGGATTTGGTTGGGTTTGGTTGGATTTGGTTGGGCTGGGTTGGGTTGGATTAGGTTGGGTTGGATTAGGTTGGGTTGGGTTGGATTGGGTTGGATTTGGTTGGGATGGGTTGGTTTGGGTTGGGTTGGGTTGAGTTGGGTTGGTTTGGGTTGGGTTGGGTTGGATTGGGTTGGGTTGGGTTGGGTTGGATTAGGTTGGGATGGGTTGGTTTTGGGTTGGGTTGGGTTGAGTTGAGGTTGGGTTGGGTTGGGTTGGATTGGGTTGGGTTGAGTTGGTTGGGTTGGGTTGGGTTGGGTTGGTTTGGGTTGGGTTGGGTTGAGTTGGGTTGGGTTGGGTTGGGTTGGATTAGGTTGGGATGGGTTGGTTTGGGTTGGGTTGGGTTGAGTTGGGTTGGGTTGGGTTGGGTTGGATTAGGGTTGGGTTGGATTAGGTTGGGTTGGGTTGGATTGGGTTGGATTTGGTTGCGGGATGGGTTGGTTTGGGTTGGGTTGGGTTGAGTTGGGTTGGGTTGGGTTGGATTCGGATTAGGTTGGGTTGGATTTGGTTGGGTTGGGTTGGGTTGGTTGGATTGGGTTGGGTTGGATTTGGTTGGGTTGGGTTGGTTGGATTGGGTTGGATTGGGTTGGGTTGGATTTGGTTGGGCTGGGTTGGGTTGGGTTGGTTGGCTCCAAGCTGGTTTATTCCAAGGGAATTTTGGGGGATATACACAGGGGAATTATTCCTGTGATTCCAGGGGATTTTGGGGGATGCACAAGGGAATTATTCCTGTTGTTCAGGGGATTTTTGGAATTGCACCGGGGAGTATTCCTGTGATTCAGAGATTTTTGGGATTGCACAGGGAATTATTCCTGTGATTCCAGGAAATTTTAGCAAGCACAGGGATCACAGGAAATTCCCGTCCCGAGACTACAGCTGGGACTTCTGGGAGGCATCCCCGATTCCCAGGGCTCACCTGTGAGCCCAGGAAAAAGCATTCCCAAACTCACCTGAAACCCTGGAAAATTCCATTCCCAAGATCACCGCCAAATCTGATCCACAGGGAATTTCCCATTCCCAAGGAGTCACCTGGAACCTGGAAATTCATTTGAACTCAGCTGGATCCCAAATCCCAGGAAATCTCACGTTCCCCTGCTCTGCACCTGGATCCCCGATCCCAGGAATTCCTGTTCCCAGTCTCACCTGAAA
>JAKWBO010001625.1:0-11830 GCA_034336685.1 Luscinia luscinia
TGTTCCGCCCCGGCTCCGCCCCGGTTCCGCTCATCCCGCCCCTGTTCCACCCCGGTTCCGCCCCGGTTCCGCCCCGGTTCCGCTCATCCCGCCCCGTTCCACCCCGGTTCCGCCCCGGTCCTCTCATCCCGCCCCGGTTCCGCCCCGGCCCCGCCCATCCTGCCCTGTTCCACCCCCGCTCCGCCCCGGTCCCTCTCATCCCGCCCCGGTTCCGCCCCGGTTCCGCCCCTGTTCCGCCCCGGTCCCGCTCATCCCGCCCTCAGCGGTCCCGCCCCGCTCATCCCGCCCCGGTTCCGCCCCGGTTCCGCTCATCCCGCCCCATTCCGCCCCGGTTCCGCCCCGGTTCCGCCCCGGTCCCGTCCCACCCTCCCCGGTTCCGCCCCTGCTCTGCCCTCCCACCGCCCGCCGCCCCTCGCAGCCGCTCCCGCCGCGGGTCCGGGAGAAGTTGGCGAATTGTCGCACAGGGTGACGTGGGTGACAAAGGGCCCCGGTGTCCTTCCGGTGGGGACACGGCCCCGCTCTGCGCTCCCGGGGTGGCACGGGGGCTGGCACTGCCCTGGCATCGCTCCCGAAGGAGAGCCCGGGGACAGGGCACGAAAAGGGGGAAAAGACCCCGGATGGGGAAAAGCCAGGAAGGACCTGGATCCGCTGCTGGGAATCCGGAGCGCCTGAGCCGGGCCGAGCCGAGCCGGGCCGAGCCGAGCCGAGCCGAGCCGGGCCGAGCCGAGCTGAGCCGAGCCGAGCCGGGCCGGGCCCGGGGGCGCGCTGGGACTCGCGGCAGGTGCCCGCGGCTCGGGGACAATGCGGATTTGTTTCCAGGAGGAGAATCGGCTCCTGACCCGCACTGCGGGGCTGCTGAGGGGCGCTTAGGGCACACGGTGCTGTCCTGGCATGGACAGCGCCTCAGAGAGGGGCGACGACTGGCCCGGGACCTGTAGCGAGATCCGGGAAGGTGACAAGGTCCCGGCTCCGGGGCACACGCGGAGACGGGCTGGGAGGGGCTGGCGGCCAGTGGCCCCTGGGGCAGCAAGCGGGGACCCCGCACCCTTCAGAGATGGAGGAACGGGAGCTGGGAAGGGCTGGGCGAGGGTCCCGGCAAGCGGAGCTGAGGGGAGGAGCGGGTGGGCTGGGGAGCCCCGGTGGGCAGCGGGATGTGGGGCGGCAGGCGGGGCTGAAGGAGCTGCAGAAGCCGGCGATCAGAGGATTGCAGCATGTCTGAAGGGCGTGGGATTGATAAGAGATAAACCGGGTCAAAATCGGGCCGGGCAAAGCCACCAGGCACTGAATAGTAGAGTGCTGCCACTGAAGGAGCGGCAGGAGCGTCCGACAAACGTTCCTGTTCCCTGTTCAGCCTGAAGAGGGAAGACGCATCTCATGAGGACGAGGCAGTTTTTGGCCAGGGAGGCATGAGGACTCACAGACCCTCAGCTGGGACGGTGGCCACGGTGGGCTCGGGCAGGGTCCCCGTGCAGACCCCCGGACCTGGGGACCGGCAGGATGGGCTCCGGGGCGGTGGCACCAGCCTAGCGTCCCGGCAGGGGAGCTGTCAGCCCGGGGTGATGCTGAGAACAGGCGAATTCCTGAAGGACAGGTGACCCATCAGGCTGCCCGGGAGTGTCCCCTCCTGTGACCCTCCTGTGCACTGCAGGGCGCTGAGGGCTGTTCTGGGGTCCTTCCTCGGTGGGCAATGAGGGGAAGGGAACTGAGCCTTGCCCGTGTGCCCTGAGGCAGGGCCAGTGAAGGGGTCCCCGCTGTGCCAGGACCCACGGGGCGCTGAGATTCCTTTCCTTTCCTTTTCCTTTTCCCTTTCCCTTTTCCTTTCCCCTTTTCCCTTTCTCCTTTCCCCTTTTCCCTTTTCCCCTTTCCCCTTTTCCCCTTTTCCCCTTTTCCCTTTCCCTTTTCCCTTTCCTTGCTCGTCGCTGCGGTTTCGGCTGTGCCCCGGGCTGTGCCCGCGGTGCTGCTGCCGTCCCACGGGCACAGGGAAGGGCTGGCACCTCTTCCTCGGGCCCAGCTCCCCAGCTGTGCCCCTGGCCCGGGGTGTCCTCCCAAAGCCCCAGATCCGGAGCCGCACCCCGCCCCCAGGTGATCAGCTGCTGCGAAGTAGGTTTGCTATGTTTAGCTCCGGCCTTTCTGGCTCCTGCCGTTCGCGGGGACGGTGCTCGTTTCTGCACATCTGCTTCCCTCGAGGCGCCCGCCTGCTGCGCGCCCGGCGTGTCGCTGCAGCCCTAAGGGCGCGGCCGCACAGGTGGCACCGCAGGAGGGGGCTCGGGCAGGCCAGGAGGGCAGGGACGGCTGTGGCTCTCTGCTCTGGAAGGATTCCTTTCTGAAATTCCTGCTCCTGCTGAAATGGGGGTGCTCTGCTCCCAGCTCGGGGCAGCGACCCCAGTCCCGCCCCGACTTCTCCTGCAGCCCCCGGACAGGAGGGGATAGGGGCTGGGGAGGAGAGAACAGGGGAATTTGTGGGGCTCACAGACTGGCACAGCCCCTGAGCCCCAGAGCAGCCCTTTATCCTGTTCATGGGGACTGACACAGCCCCTGAGCCCCAGAGCAGCCCTTTCCCTGTTCATGGGGTCTGACACAGCCCCTGAGCCCCAGAGCAGCCCTTTATCCTGTTCATGGGGTCTGACACAGCCCCTGAGCCCCAGAGCAGCCCTTTATCCTGTTCATGGGGTCTGACACAGCCCCTGAGCCCCAGAGCAGCTCCTTTCCCTGTGCCTGGGGCTCACAGACTGACACAGCCCCCGAGCTCGGTGTGTGCAGCCGCAGACCTGCAGCTGGCACGGGGCTGGGCTGGGGATGCCCCCAGCCGGTCCCCCCGGGCTGTGCCCAGCAATGCAGAGCTGCTGCCGCTGCCCTCAGGGGCTGACTGTCCCTGTGCCGGGCCCTGGAGACGGGACCGTGTCGCTGCCTGCGGGGACACCGCGCTCCCGGCAGGGCCGAGCCCTCCGCGCACGCTGATGGGGAGTCGCAGAGCGGGGCGTGCCGAGCCGGGCTGGCGGGTTTTCTGCTGTGGGACACCGTGCCAGCTGTCCCCACAGCCTGTGGCTCGGGGCTCCAGGCTCGGCTCTCCTGGGTGGCACCGTGCCAGTGCAGGGGACATTTCCTGCTGGGCAGAGGGCGCTGGGCTGTGCCAGTGCGGGGCTCTCCGGCTCGCTGGGGAGGGGTAAAACCGAGCTGGCGTTTCCTCGGGGCTGGTGGAAGCTGGGGCTGTCTGGAACAGAGAGGTGAATCCGTGTTCACCCCCGTGGGATGGAGAAAGCACCTGTGAGCTCTGTGAGGGGCACAGCCGGGGCACAGGAGCTGCAGGGGTGCGTGGGGGCACTGGGGTCACAATAAATCGTTGTTGTGCCCGGGAGTGCTGCTGGCAGGGTGGCAGAGCAAGGCAGGCTCGGCTCTGTGCCGCTTGCCCTGCCTGGCAATCGGGGTTTGGAGCTGAGCACCCTCTGCCGAGCTCTGAGGATGGGGGCACTGCCCCAAGGGGCAGGTGAGGTTTGGGCTGGAGGTTCGGCGGGGGCTGAGCCGCACTGGCAGCTTGGGCATTTCGGATTTAAATTATTTATTTTCCGTAAAACGGCCGATGCTTCCCTCTGGTGGGGAAGGATTGCTGTGCCGGGGGGATAAAATCCATGGCTGGACATGTCCCAGCACCGCGCAAACCCCTCGTGGGTGCCCCTGGCTGTGGGTGATGGGCCACCTGCTGTGCCACCCACAGGTGACTCCTGCTGCTCTGCCTGAGCTGGCCACCCACCCCCTCCTGCTGGAAGAGCTGTGACGCAGCAGCTGGGCTTCCAAAAACACCTGATTTGGGATATTTAAAAAAAAAAAATCATCCCTGTGAAGCAATTGATTTCCCCCTGCAGTTCCGGGATCGTTTCTTCCCTACGCTGTTAATTTACGGGAGGCATTGTAAGTGTTAATTTACAGCAGAGGCTGTAACTTACCGCAGAGCAGAGGCAGAAAAGCCGTGGTTACATCTGCAGTTCTGCCTTTAATTTAAATTTAATTTAATTAGAGTTTGATTCTGGTGATGGGCTGCCCGGCTGGGCGGTGCCCGGAGGTAAATCCCGCCCGGGGGAGGCGCTGGGGGCCGCAGGAATGCGGGATGCAGCGGCGTGGGTGCGGTTACCCAGCGTGCGGCTGGGCGGAGACGGACACACGGACACACACGGACACACGGACACGGATATACGGACACACGGACACGGATATATGGACACATGGACACACGGACACGGACACACGGACACACACGGACACACGGACACGGATATACGGACACACGGACACGGATATATGGACACATGGACACACGGACACGGACACACGGACACACACGGACACACGGACACACGGACACGGATATACGGACACACGGACACGGATATATGGACACATGGACACACGGATATACGGACACACGGATACACACGGACACGGACACACGGACACGGATACACGGACACGGATACACGGACACACGGATATATGGACACACGGACACACACGGACACGGATACACGGACACACGGATATATGGACACACGGACACACGGACACAAGGAGACACGGACACACGGATATATGGACACACGGACACACGGACACACGGACACACGGACACGGATACACGGATACACGGACACAGGGACACACGGACACACACACAGAGGGACACACAGACACACGGACACACAGACACACAGACACACGGACACAAGGACACACGGACACACGGACACACACGGATATATGGACACACGGACACACAGACACACGGACACACAGACACACAGACAGACACACGGACACAAGGACACACGGACACACGGACACACACGGATATATGGACACACGGACACACAGACACACAGACACACAGACAGACACACGGACACACACAGACACACAGACACACGGACACACAGACACACGGACACACAGACACACACACAGAGGGACACACAGACACACGGACACACAGACACACGGACACACGGACACACAGACACACGGACACACAGACACACAGACACACAGACACACGGACACACAGACACACGGACACACGGACACACAGACACACGGACACGGATATACGGACACACGGACACACGGACACACGGACACTGGGGAGGATGTCACCTGCAGCCGCTGGGTGGTACCAGGGCCATGAGTGGCTGCAGGCAGAGCTGGCAGAGCCCAGAGCGCTGCTGAGGGGACTGGGCACTGGTGGCACTGGCGGCACTGGTGGCACTGGTGGTACTGGCGGCACTGGTGGTGCCGGTGGCACTGGTGGCACTGGTGGCGCTGGTGGCGCTGATGGCGCTGGTGGCACTGGTGGCGCTGGTGGCACTGATGGCACTGGTGGCACTGGTGGTGCCGGTGGCACTGGTGGCACTGGTGGCACCGGTGGCCCTGGTGGCACTGGCGGCACTGGTGGCACTGGCTGGAAACCTCCTGCCCAGCTGTGCCCAGCTGTGCCCAGCTGTGCCCTCGAGGACAGGGCACCCCGCACGGCCCGGGCAGGCACCAGCCCCAGCTCTGTGTCCCCGCCCGTGCCGGGCTCGGCTCCAGCCTCTCCTCACAGCAGCTCTCGGCCTTTTAATTAAATCTCCGTAAACACACGTTTGGGATGCTGAACTTGGAGCGAGAGCCAATTAATTTTGTGGGCCTTGGCCAGGTCTGCTTCATTTCTGGGCTGGTGCTGCTGGAGCAGCCTCTGCCTCCGGGGCTGTCTAGACTGGGCTGCTGCTCCCTGACCCTCCTGGCCGGGCTGGCTCAGCCCCAAAATCAGGGAACTGGGGAGTCAGGGCTGGGCATGGTCCCTGTCCCAGCTGGTCCCACACCCAGGCCCTGCCCCGGTGCCAGGGCTGGCTCACCCTGCATTTACCAGCCTTGCCAGAGCCTTCCCCCCGCCAGAGGGGATCCAGGGCCCAGGATTTGCTGTCCATGGCCCAGCAGCCCCTGCCCAGCCCGGGGTGGCAGAGCCCTGTGCCCAGCCCAGGCTGTCCCTGGCCAGGATCCACTGGGGAAACACGGAGGGGCAGCTGCTCCCACAGCTCTGAGCCACGGGGCACCCGAGGGACAGCAGGGACAGCAGGGACAGCAGGGACACCCAAGGGACAGCAGTGACACCAAGGGACAGCAGGGACACCCAAGGGACAGCAGGGACACCCAAAGGGACAGCAGAGACACCAGGGACAGCAGTGACACCAGGGACAGGATGATGCTGTACATCCCCAGGATGATGCTGTGCAGGGACAGGTTGATGCTGTGCAGGGACAGGTTGATGCTGTGCATGCCCCGGGTGATGCTGTGCAGGGACAGGATGATGCTGTGCAGGACAGGATGATGCTGTGCAGGGACAGGTTGATGCTGTGCATGCCCCGGGTGATGCTGTGCAGGGACAGGATGATGCTGTGCAGGACAGGATGATGCTGTGCAGGGACAGGTTGATGCTGTGCATGCCCCGGGTGATGCTGTGCAGGGACAGGATGATGCTGTGCATGGACAGGATGATGCTGTGCACGGACAGGATGATGCTGTGCATGCCCGGGTGATGCTGTGCATGGACAGGATGATGCTGTGCACGGACAGGATGATGCTGTGCACGGACAGGATGATGCTGTGCACGGACAGGATGGTGCTGTGCAGGGACAGGTTGATGCTGTGCATGCCCCGGGTGATGCTGTGCAGGGACAGGATGATGCTGTGCAGGGACACGATGATGCTGTGCATGGACAGGATGATGCTGTGCATGCCCAGGATGATGCTGTGCACGGACAGGATGGTGCTGTGCATGCCCCGGATGATGCTGTGCATGCCCCGGATGATGCTGTGCATGCCCAGGATGATGCTGTGCAGGGACACGATGATGCTGTGCACGGACAGGATGGTGCTGTGCATGCCCCCGGATGATGCTGTGCACGGACAGGATGATGCTGTGCAGGGACAGGATGATGCTGTGCAGGGACAGGATGATGCTGTGCATGGACAGGATGATGCTGTACATCCCAGGATGATGCTGTGCACGGACAGGATGATGCTGTGCATGCCCCGGGTGATGCTGTGCATGCCCAGGATGATGCTGTACATGCCCAGGATGATGCTGTGCATGCCCAGGATGATGCTGTGCAGGGACAGGATGATGCTGTGCAGGGACAGGATGGTGCTGTGCAGGGACAGGATGATGCTGTGCACGGACAGGATGATGCTGTGCACGGACAGGATGATGCTGTGCAGGACCCGGGTGATGCTGTGTGGGGTGCAGGGGTTGTGGCTGCAGAACCCGCTGGGCTGGGCTCTCTGCTCTCAGGTGCTGTGCACAACAGCCCCCAAGTGTTTGGGGCCCTGCCCAGCCCCGGGCTCTCTCCCCCCTTCCCCAGCGCCCCATCCCATCCCCGCTCCGATTCTGTCCGTCTCGGGCTGGCTGCAGCTCTGTGCCGGGCGGGGCTGTCAGGCTGGCTGCGTTTGAAGCTGCTGACACACCAGCAGCGCTGAGTGCAGCCTGCAGGAGCAGGGAGGAGCTGCAGGAGCAGGGATGAGCTAGGCTGATACCGGGGATGTGCTGAGGTGCTGCAGGGGATGTGCTGAGGTGCAGGAGCAGGGATGTGCTCAGTGATACAGGAGCAGGGATGAGCTGAGGGATGCAGGAGCAGGGATGAGCTGAGGTGATACAGGAGCAGGGATGTGCTGAGCTGATACAGGAGCAGGGATGTGATGCAGGAGCAGGGATGAGCTGAGGTGATACAGGAGCAGGGATGTGCTGAGCTGATACAGGAGCAGGGATGAGCTGAGGGATGCAGGAGCAGGGATGAGCTGAGCTGATACAGGAGCAGGGATGAGCTGCAGGAGCAGGGATGTGCTGAGTGATGCAGGAGCAGGGATGTGATGCAGGAGCAGGGATGTGCTGAGTGATGCAGGAGCAGGGATGTGATGCAGGAGCAGGGATGTGCTGAGTGATGCAGGAGCAGGGATGTGCTGAGTGATGCAGGAGCAGGGATGTGCTGAGTGATGCAGGAGCAGGGATGTGATGCAGGAGCAGGGATGTGCTGAGTGATGCAGGAGCAGGGATGTGATGCAGGAGCAGGGATGTGCTGAGCTGATACAGGTTCAGGGATGAGCTGAGTGATGCAGGAGCAGGGATGTGATGCAGGAGCAGGGATGAGCTGAGCTGATACAGGAGCAGGGATGTGCTGAGCTGATACAGGAGCAGGGATGAGCTGAGGGATGCAGGAGCAGGGATGAGCTGAGCTGATACAGGAGCAGGGATGAGCTGCAGGAGCAGGGATGTGCTGAGTGATGCAGGAGCAGGGATGTGATGCAGGAGCAGGGATGTGCTGAGTGATGCAGGAGCAGGGATGTGATGCAGGAGCAGGGATGTGCTGAGTGATGCAGGAGCAGGGATGTGCTGAGTGATGCAGGAGCAGGGATGTGATGCAGGAGCAGGGATGTGCTGAGTGATGCAGGAGCAGGGATGTGATGCAGGAGCAGGGATGAGCTGAGCTGATACAGGAGCAGGGATGAGCTGAGGGATGCAGGAGCAGGGATGTGCTGAGCTGATACAGGTTCAGGGATGAGCTGAGTGATGCAGGAGCAGGGATGTGCTGAGTGATGCAGGAGCAGGGATGTGCTGAGTGATGCAGGAGCAGGGATGTGATGCAGGAGCAGGGATGTGCTGAGGTGCAGGAGCAGGGATGTGCTGAGCTGATACAGGTTCAGGGATGAGCTGAGTGCTGCAGGGGATGTGCTGAGGTGCCCTGCCCAAAGCCCTGCACCTGCAGCACGGGGATTTCTGTGGTTCTGGCTCCCACCGAGCGCTCCTGGGGCAGGAATGTGGCTCTGTGGTCCTTCTCGTGCCAATCCCGCACAGCAGCACAGCGCAGATCTGGGAAAGCGGGGCAGGAAAGGCGTGAGAGGCGCTGGTTCTGCTCCCCTGGCCCCAGCCCGGAGCGGGAGCCCCGCGCACATCCCGGCAGCCCGAGCCGCCCGGGGCTCCGCGCGGGGCGGGGAGATGCGGGAGGAACAGCGAGTTCCGGATTAATTGCGAGTTCAATGGCTGTGTACATGAATATTTAATTATCTACATCTGCCATGAATATGCATGGCATGCGGATGGAGCAGGAGCGGCGGGAGAGAGGCGAGAAAACCCCCGTCCCTGCAGCGGCACACGGGGGCTGGGGCGGCAGGGGGACAGCCTGGGGGATGTGTGACACCTGGAGGTGACACCTGGGACAATGTGTGTGACACCTGCGACAGTGTGTATGACACCTGGGGGCTGCAGGGACAGCCTGGGGGATGTGTGACACCTGGGGGGGGGGATGTGACACCTGGGACAGTGTGTGACACCTGGAACAGTGTGTGTGACACCTGAGAGGAAGGATGGGGATGATGGGGATGATGGGATGATGGGGATGATGGATGATGGGATGATGGGGATGATGGGATGATGGGATGATGGGATGATGGGATGATGGGGGATGGGGATGATGGGATGATGGGGATGTGGATGATGGGATGATGGGGATGATGGGATGATGGGATGATGGATGATGGGATGATGGGATGGATGGGATGATGGGGGATGGGGATGATGGGATGATGGGATGATGGGATGATGGGGGGATGGGGATGATGGGATGATGGGGATGATGGGATGATGGATGATGGGGATGATGGGATGATGGGATGATGGGATGATGGGATGATGGGATGATGGGATGATGGGATGATGGGGGATGGGGATGATGGGATGAGGATGATGGGATGATGGGATGATGGGATGATGGGGATGATGGGGATGGGGATGATGGGGATGATGGATGATGGGATGATGGGATGATGGGGATGATGGGATGATGGGGATGATGGGATGATGGGATGATGGGGATGCTGGGGATGATGGGGATGATGGGATGATGGGATGATGGGATGATGGGATGATGGGGGATGGGGATGATGGATGATGGGGATGATGGGATGATGGGATGATGGGGATGATGGGATGATGGGATGATGGGGATGATGTGGATGATGGGATGATGGGATGATGGGATGATGGGGATGGGATGATGGGATGATGGGATGATGGGATGATGGGGATGGGGATGATGGGATGATGGGGATGATGGATGATGGGATGATGGGGATGATGGGATGATGGGATGATGGGATGATGGGATGATGGGATGATGGGATGATGGATGATGGGGGATGGGGATGATGGGATGATGGGATGATGGGGATGATGGGATGATGGGATGATGGGGATGATGGGGATGATGGGATGATGGATGATGGGATGATGGGATGATGGGATGATGGGATGATGGGATGATGGGGATTGATGGGGATGATGGGATGATGGGGATGATGGGGATGATGGGGATGATGGGGATGATGGGATGATGGGATGATGGGATGATGGGATGATGGGATGATGGGATGATGGGGGATGGGGATGATGAATGATGGGATGATGGGATGATGGGATGATGGGATGATGGGATGATGGGATGATGGGATGATGGGGATGATGGGATGATGGGATGATGGGATGATGGGGATGATGGGGATGATGGGGATGATGGGATGATGGGATGATGGGATGATGGGATGATGGGATGATGGGGATGATGGGATGATGGGATGATGGGATGATGGGATGATGGGATGATGGGATGATGGGGGATGGGGATGATGGGATGATGGGATGATGGGATGATGGGATGATGGGATGATGGGGATGATGGGGATGATGGGATGATGGGATGATGGGATGATGGGATGATGGGGATGATGGGATGATGGGGATGATGGGGATGATGGATGATGGGGATGATGGGGATGATGGGGATGATGGGATGATGGGATGATGGGGGATGGGGATGATGGGGATGATGGGATGATGGGATGATGGGATGATGGGGATGATGGGATGATGGGGATGATGTGGGATGATGGGGATGATGGGGATGATGGGGATGATGGGGATGATGGGGATGATGGGATGATGGGATGATGGGATGATGTGGATGATGGGATGATGGGATGATGGGGGGATGGGGATGATGGGGATGATGGGATGATGGGGATGATGGGATGATGGGATGATGGGATGATGGGGATGATGGGATGATGGGATGATGGGATGATGGGATGATGGGATGATGGGGATGATGGGATGAGATGGGATGATGGGATGATGGGATGATGGGGATGGGGATGATGGGATGATGGGATGATGGGGATGATGGGGATGATGGGATGATGGGGATGATGGGATGATGGGATGATGGGATGATGGGGACGATGGGGATGATGGGGATGATGGGATGATGGGATGATGGATGATGGGGATGATGGATGATGGGATGATGGGATGATGGGGGATGGGGATGATGGGATGATGGATGATGGGATGATGGGATGATGGGATGATGGATGATGGGATGATGGGATGATGGGGATGATGGGGATGATGGGATGATGGGATGATGGGGATGATGGGGATGATGGGGATGATGGGATGATGGGATGATGGGGATGATGGGGATGATGTGGATGATGGGATGATGGGATGATGGGGATGGGATGATGGGGATGATGGGATGATGGGATGATGGGATGATGGGGATGATGGGATGATGGGATGATGGGATGGGATGGGGATGATGGGATGATGGGATGATGGATGATGGGGATGATGGGGATGATGGGGATGATGGGATGATGGGATGATGGGATGATGGGATGATGGGATGATGGGGATGATGGGATGATGGGATGATGGGATGATGGGATGATGGGATGATGGGATGATGGGATGATG
>JAKWBO010001626.1:0-11826 GCA_034336685.1 Luscinia luscinia
TTAAGGGGGGTCCCATTTTTGGGGTCCCTTAAGAGACGACTCCCATTTTTGGGAGTCCCTTAAGGAGGGTCCCATTTTTGGGGGTTCCTTAAAGGATAGCTCCCATTTTTGGGGTTTCCTTTAGGGGAGGGTCCCATTTTTGGGGGTCCTTAAAGAGACAGCTCCCATTTTTGGGGTTTCCTTAAAGGCACAGCTCCCATTTTGGGATTTCCATTAAGGAAGGTCCATTTTTTGGGGGGGGGGGGGGTCCTTAACAGGAGGTCCCATTTTGAGGTCTCATTTTGGGTCCCATTTTTGGGGTATCCCTTAGAGACACAGCTCCCACTTTGGGGGATCCTTAAGGAGACAGCTCCCATTTTTGGGGTTTCCCTTAAGGGAGGGTCCCATTTTGGGGTTTTCCCTTAAAGGCACAGCTCCCATTTTGGGGATCCCTTAAAGAGACAGCTCCCATTTTTGGGGTTTCCCTTAGGGAGGGTCCCATTTTAGGAGTTTCCTTAAGGAGAGAGGTCCATTTTTGGGATTTCCCTTAAAGGCACAGCTCCCATTTTTGGTGATCCCTTAGAGCACAGCTCCCATTTTGGGGGGATCGCTTAAAGAGACGGCTTCCATTTTGGGGTTTCCAGCTTAGGGGAGGGGTCCCATTTTGGGGTTTCCCTTGAAGGCACAGCTCCCATTTTTGGGATTTCCCTTAAAGAGCACAGCTCCCCATTTTGGGTGTCCCTTAAAGGCACAGCTCCCATTTTTGGGGGGATCCCTTAAGAGCACAGCTCCCATTTTTGGGTGTTCCCTTAAAGACAGCTCCCAGTTTTTGGGTTCCCTTAAAGGCACAGCTCCCATTTTTGGGAGTTTCCCTTAAAGACACAGCTCCCATTTTGGGGTTTCCCTTAAAGGCCACAGCTCCCATTTTTGGGGTGACACCCCAACCCGTGTCTCTGTTTCGAGGGCCGTTCCCCTGGCGCCCCCTCCCTGTTAACCCCCCAGTGCCGTGCGGGACCCCGTGCACCAGGCGGGTGGTGGGAGGCTCGAAGGCGCGGGAGGGGCAGTGGCCCTGAACGGAAACCTGGCCCGGTGGGGCGCCACGTCTGCGGGGCGCTGATCGCTGACCTGGTGCTTGACAGCATACTGCTTCCATGTGAGTACCCCAAAATATACCACAAAGTACCCCCAAAATATCCCTAATTATCGAAAATATCCCCAAAAATCCCTAAATATCCCTAAAAATCCCCTGGGTGCTTGGCCGGCAGCCACTGCTTCCTTCGTGAGTACCCCAAAAATATACCCAAAGTACCCCAAAGTACTAGAAATATCCCTAATTATCCGAAAATATCCCCAAAAATCTAAAATCCTAAAAATCTGGGTGCTGGCTGACATTCACTGCTTCCCATAGTGACTACCCCAAAAACACCCCCAAGTACCCCTAAATACCCCCCAAAATATCCCAAAGCCTCCCAAAATGTCTAAATATCCCTAAAATTTCTAAAATCCTAATAATCCCAAAATTTATACCTAAAATCCCATAATCCCCTGAGTGCTGGCTGACAGCGCACTGCTTCCCTTGGTGAGTACCCCAAAACACCCCAAAATATCACAAAAATATTTTCTAAATATCCTAAATATCCCTAAATATCCCCAAATGTCTAAAAATCCCCTGGGTGCTGACATTCACTGCTTCCATGATGAAGTTCCCCAAAACACCCCCAAAATATACCCAAAGTACCCCAAAATATCCCTAAATATGCTTAATGTCCTAAAAATCCTAAAATATCCCTAAAATCCTAAAATATCTCATAAAATCACCTAAAAATCCCCTGGGTGCTGGCTGACAGCTTACTGGCACCATGTGTTTTAAACACCCCAAAATATCCTAAAATATTCTAAATATCCCCTAAGTAGCTCCTAAAAATTTCTAAAATCCCTAATAATCCCCAAAATTTATACCTAAAATCCCCATAATCCCCTAGATTGCAATGACAATATACTGCTTCCACGCTGTGGTACCCCAAAATACCCCAAATATACCCAAAGTACTCCCCAAAATATCCCCTAAATATGCTTAAAATATCCTCTAAAAATCCTAAAATATCTAAAAAATCCTAAAATATCTAAAAATCCTAAAATATCTCCTTAAAAAATCACCTAAAAATCCCCTAGATTGCTTGTGACAGCGCACTGCTTCCACATAGTAGTACCCCCCAAAACACCATAAAATATCCCCTAAATGTCCCCAAAATATGTCCTAAAATATCCAAAGCATCCAAATATCCTAAGAAATATCCTAAAATATCCCCGAAATATCCCAAAGCACCCCAAAGTATCCCCAGAATATCGCAAATATCCACAAAATATCCTAAACATCCCCGCAATCCCCTGGGTGCTGGCATCACTGCTTCCCATAGTGATACTTCAGGAACTCAAACCCCACGCAAGATACCCCTAAATACCCCCAAAACATCCTCTAAAAATATCCCAAAATATCCTAAAATATCCCCAACAATTTCCCGGTGATCTCAATACATCCCCAAGAATTGTCCAGATCCTAAAAATCCCCCCTAAATACCCACAGGTGCCTGTGGCAGCTCACAATGCTTGCTGCCCTATGCGCGGAGTACCCCTAAAATATCCCAAAAACATCCCTACAGATATCCCCAAAATATTTCTAAAGTATCCACAATTCCTAAATATCCTAAAATACCCTAAAGCATCCCGCAAGTATCCCTAAATATCGCCTAAATACATCCTCAAAATGTTCCCAAAATATTCTGAACACCCCAAAACACCCCCAAAATATCCCTAAATGTCCCCAAAATATATCCCAAAATATCCCAAAATATCCTAAAATGTACCCAAAAATATCCCCAAAGTACCCCAAAATATCCCCAAAATATCTCTCAAAAATATCTCCAAAATATCCTCAAGCACCCAAAAATATCCCAAATATCCTAAGGTACCCCCAATAATCCCCAGAATATCCCAAAACAAAATTCCCAAAATATCCTAAAATACCCCAAAAATATCCACACAAAATCACCCCCAAAATATCCCAAAGTAAAATATCCCCCAAAATGTCCCAAAATATCTCCAAAATATCCTCAAAATATCCCCAAAATATCCTCAAAGTCCCAAAATATCCCCAAATATCCTTAAAAATCCCAAAAATATCCCAAAATATCCCCAAAGTATCCCCAAAATAATCCTCAAATATCCCTAAAATCCTAAATATCAAAAATATTCCCAAAATATCTCCAAAATATCCCCTAAAGTTCCTAAATATCCCTAAATATCCCCAAAATATCCTCCAAAATGTGCCTAAAATCCTCAAGTATCCCAAAAATATCCCCAAAATATCCTCAAAATATCCAAAAATATCCCAAAAATATCCCCAAAGTCCCCAAAATATCCCAAAATTATTCTCTAAAATCCCAAAATATCCCCAAAAATATTCCCAAAATCCCCCAACTCCCCCAAATCCTCCCCAAACTCACCAAATGTTTTCCAAAATCCTCAAATCTTCTACAAAATCCCCAAATCCCCCAAATCTTCCCTAAATCCCCCAAATCTTCCCCCAAATCCTCCTAAATCCCCTAAATCCCTTAATCCCACAAGTCTTCCCCTAAAATCCTAAATCCCCCAAATCCCCTAAAATCCCCAAAATCCCCTAAATCCCCAAAAATCCCTATAATCCCCCAAGTCTTCCCCCAAAATCCTAAAACCCCCAAATCCTGAAATCCCCAAAATCCCCTAAATCCCCCAAAATCCCTAAATCCCCCAAATCTTCCCCAAAATCCCCCAAATCCCACCCCAAATCCTCAAAATTCCCCCAAATCTTCCCCAAATCCCTAAATCCCCCCAAATCCCCAAAATCCCCAAAATCCCTACAATCCCCAAAATCCCCCAAATCTTCCCCAAAATCCCTAAATCCCCTAAAATCCCTAAATCCCCTAAAATCCCTAAATCCCCAAAATCCCCAAAATCCCAAAATCCCCCAAATCTTCCCCAAAATCCCTAAATCCCCAAAAATCCTAAATCCCCCCAAGTCTTCCCCAAAATCCCCAGAAATCCCCAAATCTTCCTAAATCCCCCCAAATCCCACCCCAAATCCTCAAACTCCCCAAATCTTCCCCAAAATCCTCCTAAATCCCTCTAAATCCCCAAAATCCCCTAAAATCCCCTCAAATCCTCCCAAATCCCCCAAACCCAAATCCCTAAAATCCCCAAATCTCCCAAATCCCCCAAATCTTCCCTAAATATGCCCCAAATCCCCCAAATCTTCCCTAAATCCCTCCCAAGATCCACCCCAAATCCCCAAATCCTCCCTAAAATGCCTCCCAAGTCTTCCCAAAATCCCCCAAATCTCACCCCAAATCCCCAAAATCCCCCAAATCTTCCCAAATCTCCCAAATCTTCCCCCAAATCCCCCAAATCTTCCCCAAATCCTCCTAAATCCACCCTAAATCCCCAAAATCCCCTAAATTCCCCCAAATCTTCCCAAAATCCCCTAAATCCCACCCAAATCCCAAAATCCCCCAAATCTTCCCCAAATCCACCCCAAATCCCCCAAAATCCCCCAAATCTCCAAATCCCCCAAATCTTCCCAATCCTTGAAATCTTCCCCAAATCCCCAAATCCCCCAAAATCCCCAAATCTTCCCACAAATCTCCCCAAATCTTCCCCAAATCTCCCAAAATCCCCCAAATCTTCCCCAAATCCCCAAATCCTAACCCCCCAGTTCCTGAGCCGTCCCTCTCCCCAGGAGAACCCCCTCCCCGAGTACCGGGTGACGCTGAGGTCCTGCAACTCCTGTCCCCCGACGCCCAGGCGAGCGTGGCCTCCGTGGCGCGTCACCCGGCCTATCAGCGACTATCGCGACTCGCGACTATCGCGACTACGGCAGGCGGAGCCACCGGCCCCGCGGGGACGTGGCTCGAGGGACCGCAGCGCTGGCGCGGCTGGACCCCCGCCAAAGCCTCGCGCTTAGGTACGGCCGTGTGCCTGCCCGCCCGCCGGCGTGACGCTGACCCGGCAGCAACTGCACCGTCACCGGCTGGGGGACACGTCGCACCGCGGGTGTGATGCTGGGGGGACTGGGAGGACTGGGAGGAGCTGGGGGGACTGGGAGGGACTGGGATGGACTGGGAGGGACTGGGGTGGGACTGGGATAGACTGGGATGGACTGAGGGTGGGACTGGAATGGAGCTGGGATGGACTAGGAGGGACTGGGAGGACTGGGATAGACTGGGAGAGGACTGGGGTGGGACTGGGATGGACTGGGAGGGACTGGGATAGGACTGGGAGGGACTGGGAGGGACTGGGATAGACTGGGATGGACTGGGGTGGGACTGGGAGAGGACTGAGGTGGGACTGGGATAGACTGGGAGGGACTGGGGTGGGACTGGGATATACTGGGAGGACTGGGATGGACTGGGGTGGGACTGGGAGGGACTGGAGAGAGGACTGGGGTGGGACTGGGATGGACTGGGGTGGGACTGGATAGGACTGGGAGGGACTGGGAGGGACTGGGAGGGACTGGGGTGGGACTGGGATATACTGGGAGGGATCTGGGATAGACTGGGGTAGGACTGAGGTGGGACTGGGATGGACTGGGATGGACTGGGGTGGGACTGGGATAGCACTGGGGATGGACTGGGATGGACTGGGAGAGACTGGGGTGGGACTGGGATAGACTGGGAGGGACTGGGGTGGGACCGGGAGGGACTGGGATAGACTGGGATAGGACTGGGGTGGGACTGGGAGGGACTGGGAGAGGACTGGGGGAACTGGGAGGACTGGGGTGGGACTGGGGTGGGACTGAGGGTGGGACTGGGATGGACGGGATGGACGGGATGGAACTGGGATGGGACTGGAGTAGGACTGGAGTAGGACTGGGATGGACTGGGAGGGACTGAGATAAACTGGGGACACACTGGGATGGACTGGGATGGAACTGGGATATACTAGGGATGGACTGGGATGGAACTGAGATGGACTGGGATAGGACTGGGATGAACTGGGGATTATACTGGGAGGGACTGGAGTAGGACCGGGAGGGACTGAGGATAGACTGAGGAGGGACCGGGGTGGGACTGGTATAGGCTGGGAGGGACTGAGGATGAGACTGGGATGGACTGGGATGGAGACTGGGATATACTGGGATGGGACTGAGGTGGAACTGAGATGGACTGGGATAGGACTGGGATGGACTGGGAGGGACTGGCGTGGGACTGAGGGTGGGACTGGGGTGGGACTGGGATATACTGGGAGGGACTGGGAGGGACTGGGAAGGAACTGGGATAGACTGGGATGGAACTGGGAGGGACTGGGAAGGAACTGGGATAGACTGGGATGGATTGGGATGGACTGGGGACACCATGACAGGTTTGGTGACACTGAGGTGACCAGGGGCAGGGTTGGTGACACTCGGGTGACACTGACAGGGCTGATGACAGGTGACACTTGGGTGACACTCAGGGTTGATGACAGGTGACACTGACAGGGCTGATGACACTGAGGTGACCCTCGGGTGACACTGACAGGGTTGGTGACACTCGGGTGACACTCAGGGCTGGTGACAGGTGACACTGACAGGGTTGATGACACTCGGGTGACACTCGGGTGACACTGACAGGGCTGATGACACTGAGGTGACCCTCGGGTGACACTCAGACAGGGTTGATGACACTCAGGTGACACTGACAGGGCTGATGACACTCAGGTGACCCTCGGGTGACACTCGGGTGACACTGCAGGTGACCCTCAGGTGACACTGACAGGGTTGATGACACTCGGGTGACACTGACAGGGCTGATGACAGGTGACCCTCAGGTGACACTCAGACAGGGTTGATGACACTCGGGTGACACTGACGGGGCTGATGACACTCAGGTGACCCTCGGGTGACACTCGGGTGACACTTTTCGGAGTGACACTGACAGGGCTGATGACCCTCGGGTGACCCTCGGGTGACCCTGGGGTGACACCTGACAGGGTTGATGACACTCGGGTGACACTCAGACAGGGTTGGTGACACTCGGGTGACACTGACAGGGTTGATGACAGGTGACCTCGGGTGACCCTGGGGTGACACTGACAGGGCGGTGTCCGCCGCTGTGTCCCGCAGTGGCGCTGCCCCCCCGCCCACGCCGCGCTGCAGCAGCTGGAGGTGCCGCTGCTGAGCTCGCCGCCTGTGCCGCTGCCTGTACGCGACAGCGACAGCGACAGCGACAGCGACAGCGACGGGGGAGGGCTGGGGACACCAGCAGCGACGGGGAGGGGCTGGGACACCCGCAGCGGCGGGGAGGCTGAGGACACCCGCGGGCGACACCATCTGCGCCGGCTTCCCGCAGGGATAGCGCGACGCCTGCCAGGTGCGTGCCGCTGTCACCGTGTCACCCGTCACCGTGTCACCTCCCCTGTGTCACCCTGTCAGTGTGTCACCTCCCTGTACCACCCCTGTCACCGTGTCACCTCCCTGTGTCACCCTGTCAGTGTGTCACCTCCCTGTGCCACCAATGTCACCGTGTCACCTCCCTGTGTCACCCTGTCAGTATGTCACCTCCCTGTGCCACCAATGTCACCGTGTCACCTCCCTGTGTCACCCTGTCAGTGTGTCACCTCCCTGTGCCACCAATGTCACCGTGTCACCTCCCCTGTGTCACCCCTGTCAGTGTGTCACCTCCCTGTGCCATCCCTGTCACCGTGTCACCTCCCTGTGTCACCCCTGTCAGTGTGTCACCTCCCTGTGCCACCCATGTCACCGTGTCACCTCCCTGTGTCCGTGTCACCTCCCTGTGTGTGCCACCAATGTCACCGTGTCACCTCCCTGTGTCACCCCTGTCAGTGTGTCACCTCCCTGTGCCACCCTGTCACCGTGTCACCTCCCTATGTCCATGTCACCTCCCTGTGCCACCAATGTCACCGTGTCACTCCCCTGTGTGTGCCACCCCTGTCACCGTGTCACCTCCCTGTGTCACCCCTGTCAGTGTGTCACCTCCCTGTGCCATCAATGTCACCGTGTCACCTCCTGTGTCCGTGTCACCTCCCCTGTGTGCCACCCCTGTCACCGTGTCACCTCCCCTGTGTCCGTGTCCCAGTCACATCCCGTGTCCCCAAGTCTCCCTTTAAGGTCCCATCAGTGTCCCCCAGTGTCCCAAATCCCCCAGTGTCCCAATGCCTACAATGTCCCCCAATGTCCTCAAACTCCCAATGCCCCAATGTCCCCAATCCCCAATATCCCCAAGGTCCCTAAATCCCTCAATGTCCCCAATCCCCCAGTGTCCCCAATCCCCCAGTGTCCCCAATCCCCAATGCCCCAATGTAATCCCCCAATGTCCCCAATGTCCCCAATGTCCCCAATGTCCCCTAATGTCCCCGATGTCCTAATCCCCAATGTCCCAATGTCTAATGTCCCCCAATGTCCCCAATGTCCCCAATGTCCCCCATGTCCCCATTCCCATTAATGTCCCCAATGTCACCAATCCCCCAATGTCCCCAAATCCCCTAATGTCCCCAAATCCTCAGTGTCCCCAAATCCCTAATGTCCCCAAATCCCTCAATGTCCCCAATCCCCAATGTCCCCAATGTCCCACAATGTCACAATGTCCCCAATCCCCCAGTGTCCCAATGTCCCCAATGTCCCACAATGTCCCCAATGTCCCCAATCCCTAATGTCCCCAATGTCCCAAATCCTCACAATGTCCCCAATGTCACTACAATGTCTCCAATGTCCCCAACCCCCAATGTCCCCAATCCCCGATGTCCCCAATGTCCCTAATCCCCCAATGTCCGCAATGTCCCCTAATCCCTCAATGTCCCAAATCCCCCAATGTCCCCAAATCCCCCAGTGTCCCCAATGCCCCAGTGTCCCAATCCCCAATATCCCCAATGTCCCAAAATCCCCCCCAATGTCCCAAATCCTCCCAATGTCCCCAAATCCCCCAGTGTCCCCAATCCCCAATGCCCCCAGTGTCCCCAATATCCCCAATGTCCCCAATGTCCCCAATGTCCCAAATCCCCCAATGTCCCCAATCCCCCAATGTCCCCAATCCCCAGTGTCCCCTCTGTCCCTGAGTGTCCCTCTGTCCCCGTGTCCCCAGGGTGACTCGGGCGGAGCCCCTCACCTGCCGCCTGGGCGGCACCTAGCACCTGGCGGGCGTGGTCAGCTGGGGCGATGCCTGCTGGCGCCCGCCGCCCCGGCGTCTACCGGCCGTGTCCCGCACCTGCCCTGGCTCCTGTCCCTTGTCCCCGAGCTGTCCCCGCGCCAGCCACCCCAGGCCACCCCGAGCCCCCGCGGCCGGGGACCCCTGTGACCTGGCGGAGCTGCCCCAGGCTGGCCGCGGCCGCTGGGCGGGGCCGAGGGGGCAGGGCCGGCGCTGGGCGGGGCCGAGGGCAGGGCCGGCGCTGGGCGGGGCCGGGGGCAGGGCCGGCGCTGGAGTGGGGCCGGGAGGCAGGGCCGGCACTGGGTGGGGCCGCGAGGCGGGGCCGGCGCTGGAGTGGGGCCGCGAGCGGCGCTGCTGCTGGGGCTGGGGCGCTAGGCTGGGTTTTGGGGTGAGGAACCTAAAATTTGGGGGTCCTGAGATAAGGTTTGGGTGAAAAAATCCCAAATTTGGGGGTCCTGTTATGGGGCTGGGGGTGCTGAGCTGGGTTTTGGAAAAAACCAAAATTTGGGGGTGCTGGGGTGGAATTGAGGTGAAAACCAATTTGGGGTCCTGAGATGGGTTTGGGGTGAAAAATCCCAAATTTGGGGGTCCTGCGATGGGTCTGGAGGCGCTGGGCTGGGTTTGGGGTGAAAACTCGAAATTTGGGGGTGCTGAGATGGGTCTGGGGGCGCTGGGCTGGGTTTTGGGGTGAAAACAAATTTGGGGGTCCTGCGATAGGTCTGGGGCGCTGGGCTGGAATTTGGGGTGAAAAATCCCAAATTTGGGAGTCCTGAGATGGGTCTGGGGTGAAAAATCCCAAATTTGGGGGTGCTGGGATGGGTTTGGGGTGAGAAAATCCCGAATTTGGGGGTCCTGAGTTGGGGCTGGGGCGCTGGGCTGGGTTTTGGGGTGAAAGCCTAACATTTGGGGGTCTTGAGATGGGTTTGGGGTGAAAATCCCAAATTTGGGAGTCCTGGGATGGAATTTGGGGTGAAAAATCCCAAATTTTGGGGTCCTGAGATGGGTCTGGGGCGCTGGGCTGGGTTTGGGGTGAAAAACCCGAAATTTGAGGGTCCTGAGATGGGTCTGGGGGAAAAATCCCAAATTTGGGGGTCCTGTTATGGGGCTGGGGCGCTGGGCTGGGTTTTGGGGTGAAAACCAAAATTTGGGGGGTCCTAGAGATGGGTTTGGGGTGAAAAAATCCCAAATTTGGGGGCTCCTGTTATGGGGCTGGGGGGCGCTGGGCTGGGTTTGGGGTGAAACCCAAAATTTGGGGAGTCCTGAGATGGGGCTGGGGTGAAAAATCCCAAATTTGGGGGTCCTGTTATGGGGCTGGGGGCGCTGGGCTGGAGTTTTGGGGTGAAAAACCAAAATTTGGGGGGTGCTGAGGTGGAGTTTGGGGTGAGAAACCCAAAATTTGGGGAGTCCTGAGATGGGTTTGGGGTGAAAAATCCCAAATTTTGGGGTCCTGAGATGGGTCTGGGGGCGCTGGGCTGGGTTTTGGGGTGAAAAACCTAAAATTTGGGGAGTGCTTGGGGTGGAATTTGGGGTGAGAACCCAAAATTTGAGGTCTTGAGATGGGTTTGGAGTGAAAAATCCCAAATTTGGGGGTCCTGAGATGGGTCTGGGGTGCTGGGCTGGGTTTTGGGTGAAAACCGAAATTTGGGGGTCCTGAGGATGGGTCTGGGGTGAAAAATCCCAAATTTGGGGGTCCTGAGATGGGTCTGGGGTGAAAAATCCCAAATTTGGGGGTCCTGAGATGGGTCTGGGGGTGCTGGGGTGGGATTGGGGGTGAGAACCGAAATTTGGGGGTCCTGGAGGCTGGGGTGGGGTGAAAAATCCCAAATTTGGGGGTCCTGAGATGGGTCTGGGGCGCTGGGCTGGAGTTTTGGGGTGAGAACCCAAAATTTGGGGGTCCTGGAGATGGGTTTGGGGTGAAAATCCCAAATTTGGGGGTCCTGTTATGGGGCTGGGGTGCTGGGCTGGGTTTTGGGGTGAGAAACCCAAAATTTGGGGGGGTGCTGGGGTGGAATTTGGGGTGAGAACCCGAGATTTGGGAGTCTTGAGATAGGGCTGGGGTGAAAAATCCCAAATTTGGGGGTCCTGGTATGGGCTGGGGGTGCTTTGGGGTGGAATTTGGGGTGAGAAACCCGAAATTTGGGGGTCCTGGAGATGGGTTTGGGGTGAAAAATCCCAAATTTGGGGTCCTGGGATGGGAGCTGGGGGCGCTGGGCTGGGTTTTGGGGGTGAGAAACCCAAAATTTGGGGGTCCTGTTATGGGGCTGGGGCGCTGGGCTGGGTTTGGGGTGAGAACCAAATTTGGGGGTCCTGAGATGGGTTTGGGGTGAAAAATCCCAAATTTGGGGTCCTAGGCTGCAGGGGGTGAAAATCTGCAAATTTGGAGGTCCTGAGATGGGTCTGGGGCGCTGAGGCTGGGTTTTGGGGTGAAAACCCCAAATTTGGGGGTCCTGAGATGGGGCTGGGGTGAAAAATCCCAAATTTTGGGGGTCCTGTTGATGGGTCTGGGGGCGCTGGGCTGGGTTTGGGGTGAAAACCCAAATTTGGGGGTCCTGGGATGGGTTTGGGGTGAAAAATCCCAAATTTGGGGGTGCTGAGATGGGGCTGGGGGCGCTGGGCTGGGTTTGGGGTGAAAACCGCGAAATTTGGGGGTCCTGGGCTGGGTTTGGGGTGAAAA
>JAKWBO010001627.1:0-11803 GCA_034336685.1 Luscinia luscinia
ATATCCTGATGTCCCCTCTGTCCCCGTGTCCCTGCTGTCCCTGCTATCCCCAGTTCCCCGATATCCTGGATGTCCCCGATATCCCAGATGTCCCCTCCGTCCCCAGTTCCCCGATATCCTGGATGTCCCTGCTATCCCCAGTGTCCCTGATATCTCGGATGTCCCTGCTGTCCCCAGTGTCCCTGATATCCTGGATGTCCCCGCTATCCCCAGTGTCCCCATTGTCCCCGCTATCCTCCGTGTCCCCGATATCCCGGATGTCCTCGCTGTCCCCAGTGTCCCTTGATATCCCGGATGTCCCTGCTATCCCCAGTGTCCTCCATTGTCCCCGCTATCCCCCGTGTCCCCGATATCCCGGATGTCCCCAGTGTCGCCGCTGTCGCCTGTCGCACCCTCCCGCACGTAGTCGATGGTCGCGAGGCGCTGCAGGCGGGGCTCGGTCACGCTCTTCTGCCGCCGCATGGGCGCCGCGCGCGGCCCGGCTCGGGGGCGGGGCCGCGGCTGCAGCAGCGGCGGGGGCGGGGCCTGTTCCTCGGGGGCGGGGCCTGTTCTCGGGGCGGGGCCGCCCCGCCCAGCTCGGGATGCAGCACTCGGGATGAGGGCGCTCATCAGCTCCGCCTGGGGCGCTGTGAGTGCGGGACCCCAAAACACCCCAGGGACCCCCAGAGACACCCCTAGGGACCTCCCCAGGGACCCCCAGAGACACCCACAGAGACCTCCCCAGAGACCCCAAAACACCCCAGAGACACCCACAGAGACACCCACAGGGACCTCCCCAGGGACCCCCAAAACACCCTAGGACCCCCCAGAGACACCTACAGGGACCTCCCCAGGACCCCCAAAACACCCCAGAGACACCCCCAGAGACACCCACAGAGACCTCCCCAGGACCCCCAAACACCCCAGGGACCCCCAGAGACACCTACAGGACCTCCCCAAATACCCTCAGGGACCCCGCCCCCAAAGACCCCCCAAAATACTCCCAGGGACCCCCTAGGGAACCCCCAGGGACCCCCAAAACACCCTCAGGACAACCCCCCCCAGGGACCACCAAACCCACCCCAGGGACCCCAAACCGACATCCCAGGACTCCCAAACTGACCCCCATGGACTTTTGGGGACCCCAAACTGACCATAGGGATCCCCAAGTGTTCCCAAACTATCACTGACCCCAAATGTCCCCACAGCCCCCAGGTGACCCCAGAACTTCCCAGGCGCCTTCAACCCCTAAATGCCCCCGAGTGCCCCCGAGTGCCCTCCGAGTGCCCCCGCTGCCCCCGCCGCACCTGGGGGAGAACACCCGCAGCAGTCGGTTCACGGGCGCTCCTCGTGGTCCCCATCGAACTCCAGCCAGAGCTGGGGGCTCTGAGGGGTCCCCTCCTGCCCTGCGGGGTCCCCGTCCTGCCCCACGGCCCCACCAGCTCCCAGCACAGCTCGAGAGTACGTCAGGGACAGCAGCACGTGCTGGGGGGGCACGGGAGTCACCCGAGTGCGCCCACCCCCATCCTGCCCCCAGCCCCCTCAGTTGCCCCCAGCCCCCAGTACCTTCTGGCGGGGGTCGATGATGGTGACCCCTCGGGCCCCACGGCGACGCTGACGGGCGCGCAGCCCCCGGCCAGCAGCCTCCGATGGGCGCTCATTGGCTCCCAGGAAGAAGGCGCACCTGGAGGGTGGGACACACCTGGGTCACCCCCCAAACACCAGGGATCCCCAGATTTAAAATGCAGTGTGGGGTCCCTCAGAACAAAGGAATTTGGGGTCACTGTGGGTCTGGGGGATCCCTGGGGGCAGTGTGGGTGCACGGGGGTCTTTTGGGGTTCCTGGTGATCTGGTGGGGGTCCCCGTCAATCTGGGGGTTTTGGGGTGGATTGCCTGGAGGGGTCCCTGGGAGGAGTCAGCTGTGAGGTTCCCTGGGGGTCTGGGGCGTCAGTGGGGAGTCCCATGGGGGTGCCCCATTTGGAGTGCCATGGGGTCTCTAACAGGGGGTGTCCTATTGAGGGTCTCTAACTGGGTTGTGCCCATGTGGGTCTCTAAATGGGGAGTGTCATTGGGGTCTCTAACCAGGGGTGTCCCATTGAGGGTGTCCCATTTGGGGTGCCCCATTTGAGGTGCCCATTGGGGGTCTCTAACCAGGGGTGTCCTGTGGGGTCTCTAACCAGGGGTGCCTATTGGGGGTGTCCCATTTGGGCTGTCCCATTGGGGTCTCTAACCGAGGGTGCCCACTGGGAGTGTCCCATTTGGGCTGTCCCATTGAGGTCTCTCACAGGGCTGTCCCATTGGGGTGTCCCATTTGGGGGTGCCCATTTGGGGTCTCTAACCGGGGTGCCCACTGGAGGTCTCTAGCAGGGAGGTGCCCATGAGGGGTCTCTAACCGGGAGTGCCCCATTTGGGGTGTCCCATTGGGGTCTCTAACCGGAAGGTGCCCATTGGGGGTCTCTAACCGGGGTGCCCACTGGAGGTCTCTAGCAGGGAGGTGCCCATGGGGGTCTCTAACCAGGGCTGTCCCATTTGGGATGCCCACTGGGAGTCTCTAACAGGGGGTGCCCACTGGGAGTCTCTAGCCGGTGTCCCCCTCACCCGTAGCCGGGCAGGGCGTGGCAGCGCCGCAGGAAGTCCGGTACAATCCGGCAGGGGCGCCTCGGGGCCGGCGCGCGCGCAAACGCCTCGAGCAGCCGCTGGGAGGGCCTGGCTCGCGCGAGCGCCGGAACAGCGCCCCAGCGGGGCCGGAGGACCCGGCGGCAGCACCTCCCCAGCAGCGGCCTGGGGGAGGGGACACCGGAGGGTCAGCGGGAGTCAGACGGGGTCGGGAGGGGCACGGGGGCACATGCGGGGTGGGGTCCCGTGGGGTGGGGCGGGGAGCGATTCCTGTGGGTGTGTCCCACGGGTGGGAGTCCCATGGCGGTGTCCCCGGTCTGGCTCCCAGGTGGAGGGGGTCCCGTGGGCGAGTCCCAGGTGTGGGGTCCCGTGGGTGAGCGCGGGTATGGGGTCCCGTGGGTGAGTCCCAGGTGTGGGGGTCCCGTGGGTGAGTCCCAGGTGTGGGGGTCGCGGGGATGCCCCGGTGTGGGGGTCGCTGGGGATGCCCCAGGTGTGGGGGTCGCTGGGGATGTCCCAGGGTGTGGGGTCAGTGGGGATGCCCCTGGGGTCCCAAAGGGGTGGGGGCCACGGGCGGGGGTCCCGCGGGGTCCGGCCGTGCTGACCGCAGGCTGAGCTCCGTGTGCCGGCCGGGCTCGAAGGGCCCCAGGCGCAGGCGGCAGCTGAGCCCCCAGCTCGGCCGCCTCGGGGGGTCCACGGGGTAGCGACCCCGCGCAGCTGCTCCCGCGCCTCCTCATAGAGCAACCGCAGCAGCTCCTCCTCCTGCAGCTGCGACCCACAGAGACCCCGGGTCACCCGGAGAGACCCCAACGCAGCCCAGAGCCCACCCCGCCCCCCTGGCGCCCCTCACCTCCAGCTCGCGGCTCTTCGGGAAGAACACGTTCCTGCGCAGCTGCAGACACGGCTCATCTGGGGGCAGCGGTCAGTGGGGCCGGGGACCCTCGAGGGGACCCCCGAGCCCCCAGCGCTCACCTTGGGCGATGGCCGCGGGCGAGCCGAGGCTGAAGCGCAGCAGCAGCTCCGGCCAGTGCCGCACCAGGCGCAGGGGTCGGTGCCGCGGCTTCAGCTGCACCTCTGGGGGACACGGGGCTGGCACCCGCCGGGACCCGCAGCGACCCCGGGGACCCCTCCCGCCACGGGCACTCACCCACAGGGGCTCACGGAGCCCCGCACCCATTCTCCGGGGAATCCCGCACCGAGCAGCTCCGGCCACAACCGAGCTGTGACCGCTGTCCCCGTGTCCCCTCGATGTCCCCCATGTCCCCCATTCCACCCCATGTGCTGCCATGTTTTGTCCCCGCTGTCCCCATGTGTCCCCCCGTCCTCTCACCGAGCAGCTCCGACTCCAACCACAGAGCTGTCACCCCACCGTGTCCGTGTCCCCCACAATGTCCCCTCCATGTCCCCCTGTCCCCAGTGTCCCACCAATGTCCTCTTGTCCCCCTCACCTGTCAGCTCCGACCCCAACCACCCGCCATGCCCAAGGCCCCAGGCCCCCAATGTCTCTCTGTCCCCAGTGTCCCCAGTGTCCCCATGTCCTCACCTGTCAGGTCCGACCCCAACCACCCGCCATGGCACGCCTCCGTGTCTCTCCAATGTCCCCTGTCCCCAGTGTCCCCAGTGTCCCTCCCCTGTCCCCCAGTGTCCCAGTCCCCATGTCCCCCAAATGTCGTCCCGTGTCCCATGTCCCAGCCATGTCCCTCCCAGTGTCCCCTGCCCTCACCGAGCAGCTCCGACCCCAGCCACAGCGCCAGCGCGTCCCCGCGGCGGGCGGGAGGCGCAGCGCTCCCTGCAGGCGGCGCAGCAGCTCGGCGGCCGTGGGGCCCGGGGCGGCTCCAGCGGCAGCGGCAGCGCCGACCCGTCCGGCAGGTACAGCAGGGCTGGGGGACACGGGGGCTCTGAGACCCCGGGACCCCGGGACCCCACACACCCCCGGGACCCCCACGATCCCCCCGAACCGACACACCCCAGCACACACAGCGCCGACCCGTCCGGCAGGTACAGCAGGGCTGGGGACACGGGAGGCTCTGAGACCCCACTCAGGGAACCTCAAACCCACTCAGGACCCCCAAACCTCCGCCGGGACCCCCACCCCCCAGACTGACACACCCCAGGATCCCCCAGGGACACACCCAAAGAACCCACGGGGGTCCCACGGCCACGCCCTCCCCAAGACCACCCCCAAAGGGTCCCACGCCCCCGGGAGTCTCACGGCCCCCAAAGCGCCCCACGCCCCCACCCACGGGGGTCCCACGGCCACGCCCACACCGGGACTCACGCCCCCGCCCCTCCCGTGGCCCCGCCCCTCACCGGCAGCGCCCGGCGGGGCGGACGCGCCTTCCCCTCCTCCTCCTCCCCGTCCATGAGCGGGGTCACTGAGGGGTCACAGAGGGTCACCGCGGGTCACCGCGGGGTCACGGCTCCGCGCGCTCCTCGCGCCGTTCCCGCGCGCGGGGCGGAAGCGCCACGGGTGGGCGGAGGGGCGTGGCCTCTGGAGTGACGTCATTGTGAGGGCAGGGGTCAGGCCAGGGCGCAGCGCCCCTGGCGGAGGGAGGGCTGGGATCAGCCCAGGGGAGGTTCGGGGGTCCCGGAGGCTTCGGGGGTCCCGAGGGTCGGGGGTCCCGGGCAGCGCAGGAAGAGGCGGAGCCGCTGTACGAAGTATAGAACCGTGTATTCCTCTGTGCGCGGCGGGGGCGGCCCGGGGGGCTCGGAGGGGATCGGGGGATTTTTGGGCGGGGGTCCCGGCAGGACTCCGAAGGGTCCCGACGCCAATCGGGACTCTCGAAATTAAAAAACAAACCCAAAGAAATACCCGGGGAAGGGGGCGATGGGGGCGGTAAAAACCGATCCGAGGTTGGGAGGGGGCGGTTTTGGGGAGGGAGGGTCCCGCACCCCACGAGGGGGTCCCGCTCGCCCCACTGCCCCCCTCCGGCGCGCCGCCCGCAGGGGGGACACACACAGAGACACAGAGACGCCCCCGCTGCGGCGGGGTCGCGCAGGGGCGGGCAGGTGACATCCCCAAGGGGTGACGGCGGCGGGGAGGGGGCGACTCGGGGAGACACGCGCGGAGACCCCCTCACACGTAATACTCCTTGTCCTTGTTGCGCCGCGCTTTTGCCCGGCGCTTTGGAGGCGCGGGCGCCGCTTTCTCCTTGGGGGTCCCGGCGGGCGGGGTCGGCGAAGCGGCACCGGAGCCCTCCCGGGCCCCGGGAGCGGCGGGGGCCGCCCCGATGTAATGGCGGCTCTGGTCCACCTGGTAGGAGCCCTCGTCGCGGTTGCGGTACTTGTACATGGCGTAGAGCAGGATGAGGATGCAGAGCGCGGCCGCCGCCACGATGCCGACCACCATGCCGGTGGTGCCGCCCGCCTCCCGCACCACCTCCACCGCTCCGGGCGCGGCTGTGGGCGGCACGGGGGCGCCGGGTCACGGGAGGAGCCGAGCCCCCGCGCCGCCCCCGCCCGCCCCTTCCTCGGGTGCCGCTCGCCCGCCGGCACCAAACCGGGCGGAGCCGCGCCCGCCACCGTGGGCTCGGTGCCGGCGCCGCGAGGCGCGGCCGTGGCCGCCGGGGGCGGCGGCTTCGGGCTCCCCGCCCCAGCCCCGCGAAGTCCTCGTCGTCGGCCGGCGGCTGCTCGGGGCCGGGAGCGTGGCCGGGCTCGGGGTCGGGGTCCGCCGCCTCCCCGAAGCGAAGCCCGAGGGCTCGTCGCAGTCGGGGCCGCAGCCCGGGGACTCGGGGGCGGCGGGGGGCGCGGGGGCCCGGGACGCCGGCAGCACCAGCTCCCCGCCTGCGGAGACAGAAGGGGACGGGGGACCCCGTCAGCCCCGGCACCGCGCCCGCTGCGCCCCGACCCCCGCCGCCTCCGCGCCAGCTCCGCTCTCTCTCTCTCTCTCTCTGTCTCTAGGTTACTTTTTTTTTTTTTTTTTTAGCATTTTTAGCTTTTTAGCTAATTTTTCCTCTACTTTTTTTTTTTTTCTCGGTTTTTGTTTTAAGAGCAAACCGCGGCGCTGCCGTCAACTTACATCGCGGGATGGGGCCGGGTGATTTTAGCGTGGAGGAAAAAGAAATTGCAGGAAGGAAGGAAAGCACACAAAAAGCGAGAGAAAGAAAAAAGAAAAAGAACAAAAGAAAAGAAGAGAAGAGACACTCGGTGAGAAGGTGCCGCGGCCACCCCTGCGGCGCCAGCGCCCGGCCCGGCCGGCCCGGCCACCGCCCGGCCACCACCGGCCCGGCCATCGGCCACCGGCCCGGCCATCAGAGCCCGGCCATCAGCCTTGGATCCATCTGTCCATCCATCCATCTATCCATCCATCCATCCATCCATCCATCCATCCATCCATCCATCCATCATCCATCCGTTCAGCCATCCATGAATCATCCGTCCATCCATCCATCCATCCATCCATCCATCCATCCATCCATCCGTCCATCCATCCATCCATCCGTCCATCCTAAAGCCACCCATGGATCCTTGAATCCATCCTTGAATCTATCCTTTAACCCATCCATCTGTTCATCCATCCATCCATCCATCATCCATCCATGAATCATCTGTCCACCCCTAAATCCATCCATGGATCCTTGAATCCATCCTTGAATCCATCCTTGAATCAATCCTTGAATCCATCCATCCATCCATCCATCATCCATCATCCATCCATCCATCCATCCATCCATCCATCCATCCATCCGTCTGTCCAGCCATCCCTGAGCCCATCCAGCCATCCCTAAGCGCAGCTGTGTCCATCAGTCCTCATCTGTGTGTGCATCTGTCTTTGATTCCATTCATCCTTGAATCCGTGTGTTCACTCATCCGTCCATCCATGAATCATCTGTCCGTCCCTAAATCCATCCATGGGTCCTTGAGTCCATCCTTGAATCTGTCCATCTGTCCATCCCTCTGCCCTGCCCTACAATTGGCCATCCATCCGGCCAGCCCTGTGTCCATCTTGCCAGCCTTAAATCCATCCATCCATCCATCATCCATCCATCCATCCATCCATCATCCATCCATCCATTCATCATCCATCCATCCATCATCCATCCATTCATCATCCATCCATCCATCCATCCATCCATCCATCATCCATCATCCATCCATCCATTCATCATCCATCCATCATCCATCCATCCATCCATCCATCATCCATCCATCCATCATCCATCCATCCATCGTCCATCCATTCATCATCCATCCATCCATCCATCATCCATCCATTCATCATCCATCCATCCATCCATCCATCACATCCATCATCCATCCATCCATCCATCCATCCATCCGTCTGTCCAGCCATCCTGGGTCCATCCAGCCATCCTAAACGCAGCTGTGTCCATCCAGTCCTCATCTGTGTGTGCATCTGTCTTTGATTCCATTCATCCTCGAGATCCGTGTGTTCACTCATCCAGTCCATCCATGAATCATCTGTCCGTCCCTAAATCCATCCATGGGTCCTTGAGTCCATCCTTGAATCTGTCCATCCATCCATCCATCCATCCATCCATCCATCCATCCATCCATCCATCCATCCATCATCCATCAATCCCTGTGTCCATCCGTCCCCATGTCCGTCCATCCATCCATCCATCCATCCATCCATCCATCCATCCATCCATCCATCCACCCATCCATCTGTCCTCAAACCCATCCACCCATCCTTGTGTCCATCTGTCCATCCACTTGTCCATCCGTGTGTCCATCCATCCATGGATCACTGTCCATTGTCCATCCATTGTCCATCGTCCACTGTCCAGTCCACTGTCCGTCCACTGTCCGTCCGTCTGTCCCCGCTCCTCCCCTTCCCTGACCGCTGCCGCCTCCCGCGGTGTCCTGGGGACACCTCTGGGGACACCCAGGTGTCCAGGGTGACACCTGTGGGTGCCAGGTGAGGCCGGGGGGTCTCCATTGTCCAGGTGACACTTGGGGTGTCGGGGTGTCACCGTGTGACACTGGGGTGGGGAGGGTCCTGGCGGCGAGTGCAGGTGTGGCGAGGTCACGCGGAGTCACCCAGACCGGGGCTCCTCCCTGTCCGTCCGAGTGTCCGAGTGTCCGTCCGTCAGGGAAGCAGGGGGTGGGGCGGGGCTTACACGGCCCCGGGCTCAGGTGTGTGCTCGGAATGGCGGGAACACCTGTGCAGGTGGGGCGGGGCCACAGGTGGGAGGGCGTGTGCAAAGGGGGCACCTGGGGCGGGAGGGGCTGAGTTTGTGGGGCAGGTGTGAGTGTGAACAGGTGTGTGTGCACACCTGTGCCTGTGCTTGTGTGAGCAGCTCCTGTCCAGGTGTGTGTGAACAGGTCAGTGTGTGTGCACCTGTCCAGGTGTGTGTGAACAGGTCAGGTGTGTGCACTGTTCAGGTGTGTGTGAACAGGTCAGGTGTGTGCACTGTTCAGGTGTGTGTGTCTGTGTGTGCACCTGCCCAGGTGCGTGAACAATTCAGGTGTGTGCACACCTGTCCAGGGGTGTGTGTGTGTGCGCACATGTCCAGGTGTGTGCATCTGTATATGCACACCTGTCCAGGTGTGTGTGAACAGTTCAGGTCTGTGCACACCTCTCCAGGTGTGCGTGTTCATCTATCCAGGTGTGTGAGCAGTTCCTGTACCTGTGTGTCCCCCTGCCATGAGCAGCCCAGAATGTTCCCTGCTCCCACACCCCACACCTGTGCTTGTGCAAACCCCACACCTGTGCAGGGAGTGGGGAAGAGCCCCGGGCTCTGCGGCCGTGTCACACCTGTGTGTGATCCATGTGATCTGTGTCACACCTGTGTGTGATCCCTGTCACACCTGTGATCTGTGTCACACCTGTGTGTGATCCGTGTGATGCCTGTCACACCTGTGATCCCTGTCACGCCTGTGTGTGATCCGTGTCACACCTGTGTGTGTGATCCCTGTCACACCTGTGTAGAGGCTGTGTCACACCTGTGATCCGTGTCACACCTGAGTGTGATCCCTGTCACACTTGTGTGTGTGATCCATGTGATCTGTGTCACACCTGAGTGTGATCCGTGTCACACCTGTGTGCGATCACTGCCACACCTGTGTAGAGGCTGTGTCACACCTGTGTGTGTGATCCCTGTCACACCTGAGTGTGATCCGTGTCACACCTGTGTGATCGCTGCCACACCTGTGATCTGTGTCACACCTGTCTAGAGGCCGTGTTACACCTGTGTGTGATCCCTGCCACACCTGTGTGTGATCCCTGCCACACCTGTGTGTGATCCCTGTCACACCTGTGATCTGTGTTACACCTGTGTGTGATCCCTGCCACACCTGTGTGTGATCGCTGCCACACCTGTGTAGAGGCCGTGTTACACCTGTATGCGATCCCTGTCACATCTGAGTGTGATTGCTGCCACACCTGTGTGTGATCCCTGTCACACCTGTGTGTGATTGCTGCCACACCTGTGACCCATGTCACACCTGTATGCGATCGCTGCCACACCTGTGTAGAGGCCGTGTTACACCTGTGTGTGATTGCTGCCACACCTGTGTGCGATCCCTGCCACACCTGTGTGTGATCCCTGTCACACCTGTGTGTGATTGCTGCCACACCTGTGTGCGATCGCTGCCACACCTGTGTGTGATTGCTGTCACACCTGTGGTGATTGCTGCCACACCTGTGTGTGATTGCTGTCACACCTGTGACCCGTGTCACACCTGTGTGTGATCGCTGCCACACCTGTGTAGAGGCCGTGTTACACCTGTGTGTGATTGCTGTCACACCTGTGTGCGATCCCTGCCACACCTGTGTGTGATTGCTGCCACACCTGTGATCTGTGTCACACCTGTGTGTGATTGCTATCACACCTGTGTAGAGCCGTGTTCACCTGTGTGTGATCCTGCCACACCTGTGTGCGATCCTGCCACACCTGTGTGTGATTGCTGCCACACCTGTGATCTGTGTCACACCTGTGTGTGATTGCTGTTACACCTGTGACCCGTGTCACACCTGTGTGCGATCGCTGCCACACCTGTGTAGAGGCCGTGTTACACCTGTGTGTGATCCCTGCCACACCTGTGTGTGATCCTGCCACACCTGTGTGCGATCCGCTGCCACACCTGTGTGCCCGGGGCCCTGGAGCAGCACCCACCTGTGCCCGGCTCACACTCCTCCAGGTCCTCGTCATCGCTCGGACACTTTCGGCCGAGGCCGCCAGCAGATCGTCCGTGTTCTGGGGGACACGGGGAGTCAGCGCGGGCTGGGGACCCCCAACCCCCAGGGACAGGTGTCGGAGGGTCACCTGAGGCGCAGGCGCTCAGGGCGCCCCTCCCCACTCACCTGCCCCCTCCCCACACCTTTACCTGGGCGGCGGTGTGTCGCGCAGGGTGAGCGGCGCCAGCGGCGGTGGTGAGTGGTGGCCATAGGTGGTGGTGGTCTCCATGATGGTGAGTGGCCATGTCGGGGCGGGGGTGGCGCCGGGTGCGCGGGGCGGGGGTCCCCACGAGCCGCATGGAGTCCCCCTCGAGGCGCGCAGCGGGGGTGTCCTCGGCCGCCAGCGCCAGCGGCTTCAGCCCGTTGTAGTAGAGCCCGAGAGCTGCCCCTGGAAGGGCGACGCTGATCCCGGCCCCACCCGCGCCGCGCGCCTGGCTGTGAAGATGGTCAGCTGGCGGCCTGGGGAGAGGGAGGCTCGCACACCTGGCGCGCCTGGTATTGGCACACCTGTGTCACCTGTGCTACCCCGACATTGTCACCCCGGCACTGTGACTGCACACACACATCCATGGATGGAGAGAGTCTCACACACCTGGTATGGCACACCTGTGTCACCTGTGTCACCTGTGCTACCCCGACATTGTCACTCCAGCACTGCGACTGCACCCACACACATCCACATGGATGGAGAGAATTCACACACCTGTGCGCACCTGGTCACCTGTGCTACCCGACATTGTCACGGCACTGCTTGCACACATCATGTGGAGGGTTCGACCTGGCTGTGTATTGGACATGTGTCCTAGTGCTGCCAACATTGTCACCCCAGCACTCGACTGCACACACATCCATGGATGGAGAATTCCACACCTGGCACACCTGGCGTCAGCACACCTGTGTCACCTGTGCTACCCCGACATTGTCACTCCAGCACTGTGACTGCACACACACACCACATGGATGGAGAGGTGAATCACACACCTGGTATTGGCACACCTGTGCCACCTGTACTACCCCGATATTGTCGCCCGGCACTGTGACTGCACACACACACACCACATGGATGGA
>JAKWBO010001628.1:0-11774 GCA_034336685.1 Luscinia luscinia
GCGATACCCAGGGGCAACCCCAGACACTTCTGCACCCCAACCCACGGTTGGGCTTCGCCTATTGCTGCACACACAGAGGCACACGCAGACACATCTGCATGCCCATCCGACGGGTGGGCAGGCCATTGCGGCACACGCAGAGGCAAACCCAGACACTTCTGCACGCTTATCCATCGGTGGGCCGCCCGCTGCTGCACATACACAGGCAACACCAGACACTTCTGCACGCCCACCCACGGGTGATCCGGCCGTTGCTGCACACCCAGAGGAATTTGCAGACACTTCTGCATCGTCCACCCACGTGTGGGCCGACCATTGCTGCACACCTAGAGGCACCGCGCAGACACTTCTGCACGCCCACCCACGGGTGAACCGGCCGCTATGGTACACCCAGGGGCAACTACAGACACTTCTGCACGCTCACCGACGGGTGCGCCGGCCATTGCGGCACACCCAGAAACACCCGCAGACACTTCTGCACGCCCACCCACGGGTGGGCCGGCCATTGCTGCACACCCAGAGGCACTCGCAGACACTTCTGCACGCCCACCCACGGGTGGTCCGCCCGCTGCTCCACACCCAGAGGCAACCGCAGACACTTGTGCACTCCCACCCACGGGTGGGCCGGCCGCTGCGGCACACCCAGGGCCAAGCCCACACACTTCAGCATGCCCACCCACGGGTGGGACGGCTGTTGCGGCACACCCAGGGGCAAACCCAGACACTTTGCACGCCCACTCCACGGGTGGGCCGGCCGCTGCGGCACACACCCAGGGGCAATTACAGACACTTCTGCACGCCAAACCTCGGGTGGGCTGGCCGTGGCGACACACCCCAAACCACACGCAGGCCATTCTGCACGCCTACCCATGGTGGGCCGGCCGTGGCGGCACACCCACAGGCAATTGCAGGCCCCTATGCACGCCTTCAGCCACGGTGGGCCGGACTGTTGGCGGCACACCCAGAGGCAACCGTAGGCGTTTTTAAACGCCCCACCCTCGGTGGGCGCGGCCGGGCGTGTACACACAGAGGTAACCGCAGGCCGCTCTGCAGGCCCACCCACGAATAGGCCGCTGTGGGCTGCACACACAGAGGCAAACGCAGGGCTCCTCTGCACGGCCAACCCACAGGTGGGCCGGCCGTGGCGGCACATCCAGAGGCAAACGCAGGCCCTTCTGTACGCCAACACACGGTGGGCGGGCCGAAGGCCACACGCAGAGGCACACGCAAACAGTTCTGCAAGACCACTCAACGACTGGGCCGGCCGTGGCGGCACACCCAGAGGAAAACGCAGGCCTTTCTGCACGCTCACTCCACGGGTGGGCCGGCCGTGGCGGCACACCCAGAGGCAAACGCAGGCCCTTCTGCACGCTTCACCCACCGGGTGAGTGCCGGCGGTGGCGGCACACCCACAGGCAAACGCAGACACTTCTGCACGCCACCCACGGTTGGCCGGCTGTAGCTGCACACCCAGATGGAACCAAGGCCTCTTCTGCACGCTCACACACGGGTGGGCTCGCCGAGGCGGCACACCCAGTGGCAACCGCAGACACTTATGCACGCCAACCCACGGGTGGGCTGGCTGTGGCGGCAGACACAGAGGCACACGCAAACAGTTCTTCACGCCCACCCACGGGTGGGGCCGGCCGTGGCGGCACACCCAGAGGCACACTTAAATAGTTCTGCACGCCGACCCACGGGTGGGCCGGCCGTGGTGGCAACACCCAGAGGCACACGCAGGCCATTCTGCACGCCCACCCACGGTGGGCCGCCCTGGCGGCACACCCAGAGGCACAAGCAAACAGTTTTGCACGCTTTCCCATCGGTGCGCCGGCCTTGGCGGCACACCCACAGGCAACAGCAGGCCCTTCTCCACGCTTCACTCCATCGTGGGTGGGCCGGCCGTGGCGGCACACCCTGTGGCAAACGCAGGCCCTTCTGCACACTCACCCACGGGTGGTCCGGCAGGGGCGGCACAGCCAGAGGCAACCGCAGGCCTTTCTGCACGCCCCACTCCACGGGTGGGCCGTCGGGCGGCACACCCAGAGCCCCAAGCAGGCCCTTCGTCATGCCTTCCACCCACGGGTGGCCGGCCGTGGCGGCACACCCAGAGGCAACCGCAGGCTCTCCTGCACGCCCACCTCACGGGTGGGCCGGCCGTGGCGGCACACCCAGAGCCAACCGCAAAGCCTTCTCTACTCCCACCCACGGGTGATCCGGCCGTGGCGGCACACTTAGTAGCACACGCAAACAGTTCTGCACGCCCACCCACGGGTTGGCCAGCCGTGGCGGCACACCCAGTGGCACTCGCAAACAGCCTTCTGCACGCCCACCCACGGGTGGGCCGGCCGTGGCGGCACACCCAGAGGCAACCGCATGCCCTTCAGCACGCCCACTCACCGGTGGGCCGGCCGTGGCGGCACACGCAGAGGCCTCCGCAGGCGCTTCTGCACGCCCACCCACGGGTGGGCCGGTTGTGGCGGCACACCCAGAGGCAACCGCAAACCCTTCTGCACGCCCACCCACGGGTGGGCCGGCCGTGGCTGCACACCCAGAGGCAACCGCCAGCCCTTCTGCACGCCCACCCACGGGTGGGCCGGCCGTGGCGGCACACCCAGAGGCAACCGCAGGCGCTTCTGCACGCCCACCCACGGGTGGGCCGGCCGTGGCGGCACACCCAGAGGCAACCGCAAACCCTTCTGCACGCCCACCCACGGGTGGGCCGGCCGTGGCGGCACACCCAAAGACAAACGCAGGCCCTTCTGCACGCCCACCCACGGGTGGGCCGGCCGTAGCAACACACCCAGAGCCACACGCAGGCCATTCTGCACGCCCACCCAAAAGTGGGCCGGCCGTGGCGGCACACCCGGAGGCAACAGCAAACCCTGCTGCACGCCCACCCACGAAGAAGCCGGCCGTGGCGGCACAGCCAGTGGCACACGCAAACAATTCTGCACGCCCACACACGGGTGGGCCGGCCGTGGCGGCACAACCAGTGGCAAAACCAGGCCCTTCTGCACGCCCACCCACGGGTGGTCCGGCAGGGGCGGCACACCCAGAGGCAACCGCAGGCCTTTTTGCACGCCCACCCAAGAGTGGGCCGGCCGTGGCGGCACACCCAGAGGCAACCGCAAAGTCTTCTGTACTCCCACCCACGGGTGATCCGGCCGTGGCTGCACACTCAGTGGCACACGCAAACAGTTCTGCACGCCCACCCACGGGTGGGCCAGCCGTGGCGGCACATCCAGTGGCACACGCAAACAGTTCTGCACGCCCACGACGGGTGGGCCGGCCGTGGCGGCAAACCCAAAGCCACACGCAGGCCCTTCTGCTCGCCCACCCACGGGTGGACCGGCCGTGGCGGCACACCCAGAGGCACCCGAAGGCCCTTCTGCACGCCCACCCACGGGTGGGCCGGCCGTGCCCGCACACCCAGAGGCACACGCAGGCCCTTCTGCACGCCCACCCACGGGTGGGCCGGCCGTGGCGGCACACCCAGAGCCACACGCAGGCCCTTCTGCATGCTCAGCCACGGGTGGGCCGGTCGTGGCGGCACACCCAGAGGCAACCGCAAACCCTTCTGCACGCCCACACACGGGTGGACCGGCCGTGGCGGCACACCCAGAGGCACACGCAAACAGTTCTGCTCGCCCACCCACGGGTCGGCCGGCCGTGGCGGCACACCCAGAGGCCACCGCAGGCCCTTCTGCACGCCCACCCACGGGTGGGCCGGCCGTGGCGGCACACCCAGAGGCACACGCAGGCCCTTCTGCACGCCCACCCACGGGTGGGCTGGCCGTGGCGGCACACCCAGAGGCAACCGCAGGCCCTTCTGCACGCCCACCCACGGGAGGGACGGCCTTGACGGCACACCCAGAGGCCACCGCAGGCCCTTCTGCACGCCCACCCACGGGTGGGCCGGCCGTGTCGGCACACCCAGAGGCAACCGCAGGCCCTTCTGCACGCCCACCCACGGGTGGGCCGGCCGTGGCGGCACACCCAGAGGCAACCGCAAACCCTTCTGCACGCCCACCCACGGGTGAGCCGACCGTGGCGTGACACCCAGAGGCAACCGCGAGGCTCTTCTGCACGCCCACCCACGGGCGGGCCGGCCGTGGCGGCACACCCAGAGGCAACCGCAGGCCCTTCTGCACGCCCACCCACGGGTGGGCCGGCCGTGGCGGCACACCCAAAGGCACACAAAGGCCCTTCTTCCACGGCTCAGCCGGCGGGTGGGCCGGTCGTGGCGGCACACCCAGAGGCAACCGCAAACCGTTCTGCACGCCCACCCACGGGTGGACCGGCCGTGGCGGCACACCCAGAGGAACACGCAAACACTTCTTCACGCCCACCCCGGGTGGAAGCCGGCCGTAGCGGCACACCCAGAGGCAGCCGCAAACCTTTCTGCATGCCCACCCACGGGTGGGGCCGGCCGTGGCGGCACACCCAAAGGCCACCGGCCAGGCCCTTCTGCACGCCCACCCACGGGTGGGCCGGCCGTGGCGGCACACCCAGACCCACACGCAGGCCATTCTGCACGCCCCACCCACGGGTGGGCCGGCCGTAGCGGCACAACTGGAGTCAACCGTAAACACTTCTGCACGCCCACCCACGGGTGGGCCGGCCGTGGCTGCACACCCAGAGGCAAACGCAGGCACTTCTGCACGCCTACCCACGGGTGGGCCGGCCGTGGCGGCACACCCAGTGGCAAACGCAGGCCCTTCTGCACACCCACCTACGGGTGGTCCGGCAGGGGCGGCACAGCCAGAGGCAAACGCAGGCCCTTCTGCACGCCCACCCACGGGTGGGCCGGACGTGGCGGCACACCCAGAGGCAACAGCAAAGCCCTCTGTACTCCCACCCACGGGTGGGCCGGCCGTGCCGGCACAGCCAGAGGCAACCGCAAACCCTTCTGCACGCCCACCCACGGGTGAGCCGGCCGTGGCGGCACACTCAGTGGCACACGCAAACAGTTCTGCACTCCCACCCACGGGTGGGCCAGCCGTTGCGGCACACGCAGTGGCACAGGCAAACAGTTCTGTACGCCCACCCACGGGTGGTCCGGCCGTGGCGGCACACCCAGAGCCACACGCAGGCCCTTCTGCACGCCCACCCACGGGTGGGCCGGCCGTGGCGGCACACCCAGTGGCACACGCAAACAGTTCTGCACGCCCACCCACGGGTGGGCCGGCCGTTGCGGCACACCCAGAGGCAACCGCAGGTCTTTCTGCACGCCCACCCACGGGTGGGCCGGCCGTGGCTGCACACCCAGAGGCAACCGCCGGCCTTTCTGCACGCCCACCCACGGGTGGGCCGGCAGGGGCGGCACACCCAGAGGCAACCGCAGGCCCTTCTGCACGCCCACCTACAGGTGGGCCGGCCGTGGCGGCACACCCAGAGCCCCACGCAGGCCCTTCTGCACGCCTACCCACGGGTGGGCCGGTCGTGGCGGCACACTTAAGGGCACACGCAGGCTCTTCTGCACGCCCGCCCACGGGCGGGCCGGCCGTGGCGGCACACCCACAGGGATACCGCAAACCCTTCTGCACGGCCACCCATCGGGTGGGCCGGCCGTGGCGGCACACCCAGAGCCCCACGCAGGCCCTTCTGCACGCCCCACCCACGGGTGGGCCTGCCGTGGCGGCACACCCAGAGGCACACGCAGGCCCTTCTGCACGCCCACTCCACGGGTGGGCTGGCCGTGGCGGCACACCCAGATTCCACCGCAGGCCCTTTCTGCACGCCCCACCCACGGGTGGGCTGGCCGTGGCGGCACACCCAGAGGCAACCGCAATCCCTTCTGCACGCCCACCCACGGGTGAGCCGGCCGTGGCGGCACACTCAGTGGCACACGCAGACAGTTCTGCACGCCCACCCACGGGTGGGCCGGCCGTGGGCGGCACACCCAGAGGCAACCGCAGGCCGCTTCTGCACGCCCACCCACGGGTGGGCCGGCCGTGGCGGCACACCCAGAGGCAACACGCAAACCCTTCTGCACGCCCACCCACGGGTGGGCCGGCCGTGGCGGCACACCCAAAGGCAACGCCAGGCCCTTCTGCACGCCCACCCACGGGTGGGCCGGCCGTGGCAGCACACCCAGAGCCACACGCAGGCCACTTCTGCACGCCCACCCACGAGTGGGCCGGCCGTGGCGGCACACCCGGAGGCAACAGCAAACCCTGCTGCACGCCCACCCACGAAGAAGCCGGCCGTGGCGGCACAGCCAGTGGCACACGCAAACAGTTCTGCACGCCCACACACGGGTGGGCCGGCCGTGGCGGCACACCAGTGGCAAAAACTCAGGCCCTTCTGCACGCCCACCCACGGGTGGTCCGGCAGGGGCGGCACACCCAGAGGCAACCGCAGGCCTTTTTGCACGCCCACCCAAGAGTGGGCGGCCGTGGCGGCACACCCAGAGGCAACCGCAAAGTCTTCTGTACTCCCACCCACGGGTGATCCGGCCGTGGCTGCACACTCAGTGGCACGCGCAAACAGTTCTGCACGCCCACCCACGGGTGGAAGCCAGCCGTAGCGGCACATCCAGTGGCACACGCCAAACAGTTCTGCACGCCCACGACGGGTGGGCCGGCCGTGGCGGCAAACCCAGAGGCACACGCAGGCCCTTCTGCTCGCCCACCCACGGGTGGACCGGCCGTGGCGGCACACCCAGAAGGCACCCGAAGGCCCTTCTGCACGCCCACCCACGGGTGGGCCGGCCCTGCCCGCACACCCAGAGGCACACGCAGGCCCTTCTGCACGCCCACCCACGGGTGGGCTGGCCGTGGCGGCACACCCAGAGCCACACGCAGGCCCTTCTGCATGCTCAGCCACGGGTGGGCCGGGTCGTGGCGGCACACCCAGAGGCAACCGCAAACCCTTCTGCACGCCCACACACGGGTGGACCGGCCGTGGCGGCACACCCAGAGGCACACGCAAACAGTTCTGCTCGCCCACCCACGGGTCGGCCGGCCGTGGCGGCATACGCAGAGGCCACCGCAGGCCCTTCTGCACGCCCACCCACGGGTGGGCCGGCCGTGGCGGCACACCCAGAGGCACACGCAGGCCCTTCTGCACGCCCACCCACGGGTGGGCCGGCAGGGGCGGCACACCCAGAGGCAACCGCAGGCCCTTCTGCACGCCCACCTACAGGTGGGCCGGCCGTGGCGGCACACCCAGAGCCCCACGCAGGCCCTTCCGCACGCCTACCCACGGGTGGGCCGGTCGTGGCGACACACTTAAGGGCACACGCAGGCCCTTCTGCACGCCCGCCCACGGGCGAGCCGGCCGTGGCGGCACACCCACAGGATACCGCAAACCCTTCTGCACGGCCACCCACGGGTGGGCCGGCCGTGGCGGCACACCCAGAGCCCCACGCAGGCCCTTCTGCACGCCCACCCACGGGTGGGCCTGCCGTGGCGGCACACCCAGAGGCACACGCAGAGCCCTTCTGCACGCCCCACCCACGGGTGGGCTGGCCGTGGCGGCACACCCAGATTCCACCGCGAGGCCCTTCTGCACGCCCACCCACGGGTGGGCTGGCCGTGGCGGCACACCCAGAGGCAACCGCAAACCCTTCTGCACGCCCACCCACGGCTGAGCCGGCCGTGGCGGCACACTCCAGTGGCACACGCAGACAGTTCTGCACGCCCACCCACGGGTGGGCCGGCCGTGGCGAGCACACCCACAGGCAACCGCAGAACACTTCTGCACGCCCACCCACGGGTGGACCGGCCGTGGCCGGCACACCCAGTGGCACACGCAAACAATCTCTGCACGCCCACCCACGGGTGGGCCGGTAAGCGGCAGACTCAGAGGTACCGAAGGCCCTTCTGCACGCCCCACCCACGGCTGGACCGGCGTGGCACACCAGTGGCACACGCATACTTCTTCACGCCCACCCACGGGTGGACCCGGCCGTGGCGGCACACTCAGTGGCACACGCGAAACAGTTCTGTCACGCCCACCCACGGGTGGGCCGGCCGTGGCGGCACACCCAGAGGCCACGTCAGGCCCTTCTGCACGCCCACGCACGGGTGGGCCGGCCGTGGCGGCACACCCAGAGGCACCCGAAGGCCTTCTGCAGCCCACCCACGGGTGGGCCGGCCGTGGCGGCACACCCAGAGGCAACGCCAGGCCCTTTTGCACGCCCACCCAAGAGTGGGCCGGCCGTGGCGGCACACCCAGAGGCACACGCAGGCCCTTCTGCACGCCCACTCCACGGGTGGGCCGGCGTAGCCAGCAGGCCACGCAGGCACCGCATGCTCGCCACGGTGGCAGCTGCGCACACCCGGGCAAGACCCTTCTGCACGCCCACACACGGGTGGACCGGCCGTGGCGGCACACCCAGAGGCACACGCAAACAGTTCTGCTCGCCCACCCACGGGTCGGCCGGCCGTGGCGGCGACATCGCAGAGGCCACCGCAGGCCCTTCTGCACGCCCACCCACGGGTGGGCCGGCCGTGGCGGCACACCCAGAGGCACACGCAGGCCCTTCTGCCACGCCCACCCACGGGTGGGCCGGCGAAGCGGCACACCCAGAGGCAACCCGCAGGCCCTTCTGCACGCCCACCTACAGGTGGGCCGGCCGTGGCGGCACACCCAGAGGCCCCACGCAGGCCCTTCTGCACGCCTACCCACGGGTGGGCCGGTCGTGGCGACACACTTAGAGGCACACGCAGGCCCTTCTGCACGCCCACCCACGGGCGAGCCGGCCGTGGCGGCACACCCACAGGATACCGCAAACCCTTCTGCACGGCCACCCACGGGTGGGCCGGCCGTGGCGGCACACCCAGAGCCCCACGCAGGCCCTTCTGCACGCCCCACCCACGGGTGGGCCTGCCGTGGCGGCACACCCAGAGGCACCACGCAGGCCCTTCTGCACGCCCACCCACGGGTGGGCTGGCCGTGGCGGCACACCCAGATTCCACCGCAGGCCTTTCTGCACGCCCACCCACGGGTGGGCTGGCCGTGGCGGCACACCCAGAGCAACCGCAAACCCTTCTGCACGCCCACCCACGGCTGAGGCCGGCCGTTGGCGGCGCACTCAGTGGCACACGCAGACAGTTCTGCACGCCCACCCACGGGTGGGCCGGCCGTGGCGGCACACCCACAGGCAACCGCAAACACTTCTGCACGCCCACCCACGGGTGGGCCGGCCGTGGCGGCACACCCAGTGGCAACACGCAGACACTCCTGCACGCCCACCCACGGGTGGGCCGGCCGTGGCGGCAGACTCAGAGGTACCCGAAGGCCCTTCTGCACGCCCACCCACGGCTGGACCGGCCGTGGCGGCACACCCAGTGGCACACGCAAACAATTCTTCACGCCCACCCACGGGTGGACCGGCCGTGGCGGCACACTCAGTGGCACACGCAAACAGTTCTGCACGCCCACCCACGGGTGGGCCGGCCGTGGCGGCACACCCAGAGGCCACGCCAGGCCCTTCTGCACGCCCACGCACGGGTGGGCCGGCCGTGGCGGCACACCCAGAGGCACCAAGGCTTCCTTCTGCACGCTTCACCCACGGGTGGGCCGGCCGTGGCGGCACACCCAGAGGCAACCGCAAACCCTTCTGCACGCCCACCCATGGGTGGGCCGGCCGTGGCGGCACACCCAGAGGCAACCGCAGGCCCTTCTGCACGCCCACCCACAGGTGGGCCGGCCGTGCCGGCACACCCAGAGGCAAACGCAGGCCGTTCTGCACGCCCACATACGGGTGGGCCGGCCGTGGCTGCACACCTAGAGGCAAACGCAGACCCTTCTGCACGCCCACTCACGGGTGAGCCGGCCGTGGCGGCACACCCAGAGGCAACCGCAAACCCTACTGCACGCCCACCCACGGGCAAGCAGGCCGTGGCGGCATAGCCAGTGGCACACGCAAACAGTTCTGCACGCCCACCCACGGGTGGGCCGGCCGTGGCTGCACACCCAGAGGCAAACGCAGGCACTTCTGCACGCCCACCCACAGGTGGGCCGGCCGTGGCGGCACACCCAGTGGCAAACCCAATCCATTCGACACGCCCACCCACAGGTGGGCCGGCCGTGGCGGAACCCAGAGGCAACCTCAGGCCCTTCTGCACGCCCACCGACGGGTGGGCCGGCCGTGGCGGCACACCCGGAGGCAAACGCAGACGCCTCTGCACGCCCACCCACGGGTGGGCCGGCCGTGGTGGCACACCCAGGGGCAACCGCAGGCCCTTCTGCACGCCCACCCACGAGTGAGCCGGCCGTGGCGGCACACTCAGTGGCACACGCAAACATTTCTGCACGCCCACCCACGGGTGGGCCAGCCGTGGCGGCACACCCAGTGGCACACGCAAACAGTTCTGCACGCCCACCCACAGGTTTTGCCGGCTGTGGCTGCACACCCAGAGGCAACCGCAGGCCCTTCTGCACCCCCACCCTCGGGTGAGCAGGCCGTGGCGGCACACTCAGTAGCACACGCAAACCGTACTGCACGCCCACCCACGGGTGGGCTGGCCGTGGTGGCACACCCGGAGGCAAACGCAGACGCCTCTGCACGCCCACCCACGGGTGGGCCGGCTGTGGCGGCACACCCAGAGGCAACCGCAGGCCCTTCTTCACCCCCACCCACGAGTGAGCCGGCCGTGGCTGCACAGTCAGTGGCACACGCAAACATTTCTGCACGCCCACCCACGGGTGGGCCAGCCGTGGCGGCACACCCAGTGGCACAAGCAAACAGTTCTGCACGCCCACCCACAGGTTTTGCCGGCCGTGGCTGCACACCCAGAGGCAACCGCAGGCCCTTCTGCAAGCCCACCCACGGGTGGGGCGGCCGTGGCGGCACACCCAGAGGCAACTGCATTCCGTTCTGCACGCCCACATACGGGTGGGCCGGCCGTGGTTGCACACCTAGAGGCAAACGCAGACCCTTCTGCACGCCCACTCACGGGTGGGCCGGCCGTGGCGGCACACCCAGAGGCAACCGCAAACCCTACTGCACGCCCACCCACGGGCAAGCAGGCCGTGGCGGCACAGCCAGTGGCACACGCAAACAGTTCTGCACGCCCACCCACGGGTGGGCCGGCCGTGGCTGCACACCCAGAGGCAAACGCAGGCACTTCTGCACGCCCACCCACGGGTGGGCCGGCCGTGGCGGCACAGCCAGAGGCAAACGCAGACGCCTCTGCACGCCCACCCACGGGTGGGCCGGCCGTGGCGGCACACCCAGAGGCAACCGCAGGCCCTTCTGCACTCCCACCCACGAGTGAGCCGGCCGTGGCGGCACACTCAGTGGCACACGCAAACAGTTCTGCACGCCCACCCACGGGTTTTGCCGGCCGTGGCTGCACACCCAGAGGCAACCGCAGGCGCTTCTGCACGCCCACACACGGGTGGGCCGGCCGTGGCGGCACACCCAGAGGCAACCGCAAACCCTTCTGCACGCCCACCCACGGGGGGGCCTACCGTGGCGGCACACCCAAAGGCAAACGCAGGCCCTTCTGCACGCCCACCCACGGGTGGGCAGGCCATGGTGGCACACCCAGAGCCACACGCAGGCCATTCTTCACGCCCACCCACGGGTGGGCCGGTTGTGGTGGCACACTCAGTGGCACACGCAAACATTTCTGCACGCCTACCCACGGGTGGGCCAGCCGTGGCGGCACACCCAGTGGCACACGCAAACAGTTCTGCACGCCCACCCACGGGTGGGCCGGCCGTGGCTGCACACCCAGAGGAAAACGCAGGCCCTTCTGCACGCCCACTCCACGGGTGGGCCGGCCGTGGCGGCACACCCAGAGGCCAACGCAGGC
>JAKWBO010001629.1:0-11768 GCA_034336685.1 Luscinia luscinia
CAGTGATGCAGAGAAGGAATTTCTAGGTGTAGTGCAAAGTGAGATCTGTGGTGTGCTGTGCACACTTTCGCTTTAGCTTTAGGTGCACTGCAGTGCTCTTCGCTATGCATAGTGGAAAGAGTGTATGGTATGCTTTCAAGAAGCAGAGAATATTGCTATTGTAGAGAAGTTTTAGAAGAAAAGTGAACATGCCAGGCGTGTTTTGTCAGTAGCAGAACTTCCCAGCAGAGTGTTCTGTGAGAGGGGTAGACAGCACTTCACCTCCCTTAGACAGAAATCGCTTCTTGCTACAAACCGCGATTAGGGAAACCACACTGCACTGAGGTGCTCTGCGCAGGATACCGGTTGTCAGAGACTAGTGGTATGAAGCAGGATATCCCAGAACGAGCATCTGTACAACATAGTTATTTGTCACGCAGATTGCCCTGGTAGATATCCGTGATGCAGAGAAGGCATTTCTAGGTGTAGTGCAAAGTGAGATCTGTGGTGTGCTGTGCACACTTTCGCTTTAGCTTTAGGTGCACTGCAGTGCTCTTCGCTATGCATAGTGGAAAGAGTGTATGGTATGCTTTCAAGAAGCAGAGAATATTGCTATGGTAGAGAAGTTTTAGAACAAAAGTGCACATGCCAGGCGTGTTTTGGCAGTAGTAGAACTTTCCAGCAGAGTGTTCTGTGGGTGGGTAGACGGCACTTCACCTCCGTCAGACAGAAATCGCTTCTTGCTACAAACCGCGATTAAGGAAACCACACTGCACTGAGGTGCTCTGCACAGAATACCAGTTGTCAGGGACTAGTGGTATGAAGCAGGATATGCCAGAACCAGCTTAGCTACAACATAGTTATTCGTCGTGCAGACTTCTGTGCTAGATATCAGTGATGCAGAGAAGCCATTTCTAGGTGTAGTGCAAAGTGAGATCTGTGGTGTGCTGTGCACACTTTCGCTTTAGCTTTAGGTGCACTGCAGTGCTCTTCGCTATGCATAGTGGAAAGAGTGTATGGTATGCTTTCAAGAAGCAGAGAATATTGCTATGGTAGAGAGGTTTTAGAAGAAAAGTGCACATGCCAGGCGTGTTTTGGCAGTAGCAGAACTTCCCAGCAGAGTGTTCTGTGAGAGCGGGGTAGACGGCACTTCACCTCCCTTAGCCAGAAATCGCTTCTTGCTACAAACCGCGATTAAGGAAACCACACTGCACTGAGGTGCTCTGCACAGAATACCGGTTGTCAGGGACTAGTGGTATGAAGCAGGATATGCCAGAACCAGCATCTGTACAACATAGTTATTCGTCGCGCAGATTTCTGTGGTAGATATCAGTAATGCAGTAAAGCCATTTCTAGGTGTAGTGCAAAGTGAGATCTGTGGTGTGCTGTGCACACTTTCGCTTTAGCTTTAGGTGCACTGCAGTGCTCTTCGCTATGCATAGTGGAAAGAGTGTATGGTATGCTTTCAAGAAGCAGAGAATATTGCTATGGTAGAGAGGTTTTAGAAGAAAAGTGCACATGCCAGGCATGTTTTGGCAGTAGCAGAACTTCCCAGCAGAGTGTTCTGTGAGAGGGTAGGCTGCACTTCACCTCCCTTAGACAGAAATCGCTTCTTGCTGCAAACCGCGATTAGGGAAACCACACTGCACTGAGGTGCTCTGCACAGAATACCAGTTGTCTGGGACTAGTGGTATGAAGCAGGATATGCCAGAACCAGCTTTGCTACAACATAGTTATTCGTCGTGCAGATTTCTGTGCTAGATATCAGTGATGCAGAGAAGCCATTTCTAGGTGTAGTGCAAAGTGAGATCTGTGGTGTGCTGTGCACACTTTCACTTTAGCTTTAGGTGCACTGCAGTGCTCTTCGCTATGCATAGTGGAAAGAGTGTATGGTATGCTTTCAAGAAGCAGAGAATATTGCTATGGTAGAGAGGTTTTAGAAGAAAGTGCACATGCCAGGCGTGTTCTGGCAGTAGCAGAACTGTCCAGCAGAGTGTTCTGTGAGAGGGTAGACGGCACTTCTCCTCCCTCAGCGCAGAACGCTTCTGCCACAAAACCATGACAGAAACCACACTGCACTGAGGTGCTCTGCACAGAATACCAGTTGTCAGGGACTAGTGGTATGAAGCAGGATATGCCAGAACCAGCTTTAGCTACAACATAGTTATTCGCTCATGCAGACTTTGTGTAGATATCAGTGGATGCAGAGAAGCCATTTCAGGTGTAGTGCAAAGTGAGATCTGTGGTGTGTACAGCACACTTTCGCTTAGCTTTAGAAACTCGTGCGTCTCTTCGCTATGCATAGTGGAAAGAGTGCATGGTATGCTTTCAAGAAGCAGAGAATATTGCTATGGTAGAGAGGTTTTAGAAGAAAAGTGCACATGCCAGGCGTGTTTTGGCAGTAGCAGAACTTCCCAGCAGAGTGTTCTGTGAGAGGGGTAGACGGCACTCACCTCCTCAGCCAGAAATCGCTTCTTGCTACAAAACCGCCATTAAGGAAACCACACTGCACTGAGGTGCTCTGCACAGAATACCGGTTGTCAGGACTAGTGGTATGAAGCAGGATATGCCAGAACCAGCATCTGTACAACAGAGAAGTATTCGTCCGCAAGAGATTTCTGGGTGGTAGACATCAGCAATGCAGCAAAGCCACTTCTAGTGTGCAGTGCAAAGTGAGGATCTGTGGTGTGCTGTGCACACTTCGCCTTAGCTTTAGGTGCTCTGCAGTGCGAACTGCCGCTGCAGTGGTGGTGAGCGTATGGTATGCTTCAAGTTAGCCAGAGAATATGGCTGCTGTGGTAGAGAGGTTTTAGAAGAAAAGGCACATGCCAGGCGTGAGCTGGCAGTAGCAGAACTCTCCCAGCAGAGTGCTCTGTGGAGGTAGGCTGCACCTCCGCCACCCCTTTAGACAGAAATCGCTTCTTGCTTTGCAAACCGCGATCAGGGAAACCACGACTGCACCTGAGGTGCTCTAGCACGGAATACCAGCTGTCTGGGACTCAGTGGTATGAAGCAGGATATGCCAGAACCAGCTTTGCTACGAAGGTACTATAGTTATTCGTCGGGGATGGTTGCTGTGCTAGATACCAGTGATGGCAGAGTAGCTCACTTTCAGTGTGTAGTGCAAAGTGAGATCTGTAGGTAGTGCTGCGCACACTTTCGCTTTAGCTTTAGGCACTGCAGTGCTCTTCGCTATGCATAGTGGAAAGAGTGTATGGTATGCTTTCAAGAAGCAGAGAATATTGCTATGGTAGAGGTTTGAAGAAAGTGCACATGCCAGGCGTGTTCTGGCAGTGAGCAGAACTTCCCAGCAGAGTGTCTGTGTGTAGGGTAGACGACACTTCACCTCCCTTAGACAGAAATCGCTCTGCTACAAACCGCGACTAGGGAAACCACACTGCACTGGAGGTGCTCTGCGCAGGATACCGGTTGTCGGGAGACTAGTGGTATGAAGCAGGATATCCCCAGAACGAGCATCTGTACAACATAGTTATTGGTCATCGCTAGATTTTAAGAGATCCGGGATGCAGAGAAGGCATTTCGAGGTGTAGTGCAAGGAGATCTGTGGTGTGCTGTGCACACTTAGCTTTAGCTTTAGGTGCACTGCAGTTTCATCGATGCATAGTGGAAAGAGTGTGTGTTATGCTTTCAAGAAGCAGAGAATAGTATGGTAGAGAGGTTTTAGAATGAAAGTGCCAGGCGTGTTTTGGCAGTAGCAGAACTTCCTGGCAGAATGCCTTCTGTGAGAGGGTAGACGGCACTTCACCTCCCTTAGAGCTGCAGGGAAATCGTGCTCGGCCTCTAAACCGGCGATTAAAGGCAAACCATCACTGCACTGAGGTGCGTCGGCACAGTGACATACGCTGCTGTCAGGACTAGTGCAGGAAGCAGGATATGCCAGGAACCAGCTTAGCGACAACATAGTTATCTCGACCTCAGATTTCTGTGGTAGATATAGGCAGCGCAGAGAAGGCACTTCTAGCTGTAGTGCAAAGTGAGATCTGTGAGGTGCTGTGCACTACTTTAGCTTTAGGTGCACTGGCAGTGCTCTTGCGCTATGCATAGTGGAATGAGGTGGCATGGTAGGCTGTCAAGAAGCAGAGAATACTGCTATTGTAGAGTGAAGTTTTAGCTGAAAAGTGCACATGCCAGGCGTGTTTTTCAGAAGCAGAACTTCCCCAGCAGAGTGTTCCCAGAGGGGTAGACGGCACGGTTCCCTTAGACAGAAATCGCCTGCTACAAACCGCGATTTTGTGTCCACTGTCACTCGAGGTGCTCCGCGCAGAACACCGGTCGTCAGAGACTAGTAGGTGGAAGGAAGCTTAGGAGGTCCCTATGTTCGAGCATCCGTACAACAGAGTTATTTGTCACGCTGATCGCCTCTGGTAGATATCCGTGATGCAGAGAAGGCATTTCTAGGTGTAGTGCAAAGGAGATCTGCGGTAGCAAGCCGGCACTCTCGCTGAAGCTTGCAGGTGCACTGCAGTGCTCTTCGCCGTGCGCAGTGGAAAGAGAGTGTGTGGTGTGCTTTCAGGCAGCAGAGAACATTGCTATGGTAGAGAGGTTTTAGACGAAAGTGCACATGCCAGGCGTGTGTTGGCAGTAGCAGAACTTCCCAGCAGAGAATGTCTGGAGGGCAGACTGACTTCACCTCCTAGGAGCAGGAAATCTCGCTTCTTGCCTCAAAACCGCGATTAATGGAAAACCACGACCGCACTGAGGTGCTCGGCAGCAGCATGTACCTGCTGTCAGGACCAGTGCGGTGGGAAGCAGCATATGCCTGAACCAGCTGAAGCCACGAACATAAGTTAATTCGACTCGCAGATTTCTGTGGTAGATTTCCGCGATGCAGAGTAGCCTCACTTCTAGTGTGTGGTGCAAAGTGAGATCTGCGGTGTGCTGTGCACACTTTCGCTTTAGCTTTAGGTGACTGCAGTGCTCTTCGCTATGCGCAGTGAAAGGAGTGTATGGTATGCTTCTCAAGAAGCAGAGAATATTGCCAGTGGTAGAGAGGTTTTAGAAGAAAAGTGCACATGCCAGGCGTGCGTTTTGGCAGTAGCAGAACTTCCCAGCAGAGTGTTCTGTGAGAGCCGGGTAGACGGCACTTCACCTCCTTAGCCAGAAATCGCTTCTGCTACAAAACCGCGACAGGGAACCATACTGCACTGAGGTGCTCTGCACAGAATACCGTCGTGTCAGGGACCAGTGGTATGAAGCAGGATATGCCAGAACCAGCTTCATGTACAACATAGTTATTCGTCGCGCAGATTTTCTGTAGATATCAGTAATGCAGAGAAGCCATTTCTAGGTGTAGTGCAAAGTGAGATCTGTGGTGTGCTGTGCACACTTTCGCTTTAGCTTTAGGTGCACTGCAGTGCTCTTCGCCATGCATAGTGAAAGAGTGCATGGTATGCTTTCAAGAAGCAGAGAATATTGCTATGGTAGAGAGGTTTTAGAAGAAAGTGCACATGCCAGGCAGTGTTTGGCAGTAGCAGAACTTCCCAGCAGAGTGTTCTGTGAGAGGGGTAGACTGCACTTCACCTCCCTTAGACAGAAATCGCTTCTTGCTGCAAAACCGCGATTAAGGGAAAACCACACTGCACTGAGGTGCTCTGCACAGAATACCAGTTGTCTGGGACTAGTGGTATGAAGCAGGATATGCCAGAACCAGCTTAGCTACAACATAGTTATTCGTCGTGCAGATTTCTGTGCTAGATATCAGTGATGCAGAGAAGCTATTTCTAGGTGTAGTGCAAAGTGAGATCTGTAGTGTGCTGTGCACACTTCGCTTTAGCTTTTAGGTGCACTGCAGTGCTCTTCGCTATGCATAGTGGAAAGAGTGTATGGTATGCTTTCAAGAAGCAGAGAATATTGCTATGGTAGAGAGGTTTTAGAAGAAAGTGCACATGCCAGGCGTGTTTCTGGCAGTAGCAGAACTTCCCAGCAGAGTGTTCTGTGAGAGGGTAGACGGCACTTCACCTCCCTTAGACAGAAATCGCTTCTTGCTACAAAACCGCCATTAAGGAAACCACACTGCACTGAGGTGTTTCACAGAATACCAGTTGTCAGGACTAGTGGTATGAAGCAGGATAGGCCAGAACCAGCTTAGCTACAAATATAGTTATTCGCCTGTGAGACTTCTGTGCCAGATATCGCGATGCAGAGAAGTACATTTCTAGGTGCAGTGCAAAATGAGATTGAGGCCTGTGCTGTGAATTTCGCTTTAGCTTTAGGGTGCACTGCATTGGGTTCTCTTGCTAGTGCGCAGTGTGAGGTATGGTTTCAGCAAGAAGCAGAGAATATTGCATTGTAGAGAAGTTTTATAAGAAAAGTGAACAGGCCATGTGTGGTTGTCGCAGCAGACCCTCCCAGCAGAGTGTTCCTGTGAGAGGCTAGACAGCTACTCCCCACCTCCCTTAGACTAGGAAATCGGCTTGCTACAAAACCAGCGATTAGGGAAAACCACACTCAGCACTGAGGTGTCTTCCACAAAAGAGGATACCGTCGTCAGAGACCAGTGAGTATGAAGCATGGATATCCCCAGAATCGAGCATCTGCACAAGAGAAGTGGCTTGGTCACGCAGATTGCTCCTGGCAGACATCCTGTGATGCAGAGAAGGCATCTCTAGGTGTAGTGCAAAGTGAGATCTGTGGTGCTGCCAGTACACTTGCTTTAGCTTTGAGGTGCACTGCAGTGCCTCTTTCGCTATGCTACAGTGCGGAAAGAGTGTGTGTATAGGCTGTCAAGAAGCGGAGAGAAGACTAAGCTATGGGTAGAGGAGGCTTTAGCAGATGCGTGCACGTGCCAGGCGTGTTTTGGCAGCAGCAGAACCTTCCCAGCAGAACGCTCTGTGAGAGGTGTGTAGACGGCACTTCACCTCCTTAGACGGGGAATCGCTTCTTGCCTCTAAACCGCGATTAAGGAAAACCACACTTGCACCTGAGGTGCTTTCGGCAGCAGCGTACCTGCGGCTCAGGACTAGTGGTGTGATGCAGGATATGCTAGAATCCAGCTTGAGCTACAACATAAGTCATTCGACTCGGCAGATTTTCTGTGGTAGATATAAGTAATGGCGCAGAGATAGGAATTTCTAGTCGTAGTAAAGTGAGATCTGTGGTGCGCTAAGTGCACACTGCATTTTAGGCTTTCTAGGTGCACTGCAGTGCTCTTTGCTGTGCATAGTGGAAGGAGGTATGGCATGCTTTCTCAAGATGCTGGTGAGAATATTGCTATTGTAGAGAGGTGCTTGAAGAAGTAAAGTGCACATGCCAGGGCGTGTTTTGTCAGATAGCAGAACTTCCAAGCAGCAGAGTGTTCTGTGAGAGGGGTAGACAGCACTTCACCTCCCTTAGACAGAAATCGCTTCTTGCTACAAACCGCGATTAGGGAAACCACACTGCACTGAGGTGCTCTGCGCAGGATACCGGTTGTCAGAGACTAGTGGTATGAAGCAGGATATCCCAGAACGAGCATCTGTACAACATAGTTATTTGTCACGCAGATTGCCCTGGTAGATATCCGTGATGCAGAGAAGGCATTTCTAGGTGTAGTGCAAAGTGAGATCTGTGGTGTGCTGTGCACACTTTCGCTTTAGCTTTAGGTGCACTGCAGTGCTCTTCGCTATGCATAGTGGAAAGAGTGTATGGTATGCTTTCAAGAAGCAGAGAATATTGCTATGGTAGAGAGGTTTTAGAAGAAAAGTGCACATGCCAGGCGTGTTTTGGCAGTAGCAGAACTTCCCAGCAGAGTGTTCTGTGAGAGGGGTAGACGGCACTTCACCTCCCTTAGACAGAAATCGCTTCTTGCTACAAACCGCGATTAAGGAAACCACACTGCACTGAGGTGCTCGGCACAGAATACCTGTTGTCAGGGACTAGTGGTGTGAAGCAGGATATGCCAGAACCAGCTTAGCTACAACATAGTTATTCGACTCGCAGATTTCTGTGGTAGATTTCCGTGATGCAGAGAAGCCATTTCTAGGTGTAGTGCAAAGTGAGATCTGTGGTGTGCTGTGCACACTTTCGCTTTAGCTTTAGGTGCACTGCAGTGCTCTTCGCTATGCATAGTGGAAAGAGTGTATGGTATGCTTTCAAGAAGCAGAGAATATTGCTATGGTAGAGAGGTTTTAGAAGAAAAGTGCACATGCCAGGCGTGTTTTGGCGGTAGCAGAACTTCCCAGCAGAGTGTTCTGTGAGAGGGTAGACGGCACTTCACTCTCCCTTAGCCAGAAATCGCTTCTGCTACAAACCGCACAGCACTGCACTGAGGTGCTCTGCACAGAACACTGGGCTGTCAGGACTAGTGGTATGAAGCAGGATATGCCAGAACCAGCATCTGAATACAACATAGTTATTCGTCGCGCAGATTTCGTGCGCAGATATCAGTGATGCAGCGTAGCTCGTCTGGTGTGTAGTGCAAAGTGAGATCTGGTGGTGCGCAGCAATACTCGCTTTAGCTTTAGGTGCACTGCAGTGCTCTTCGCTATGCATAGTGGAAAGAGTGTATGGTAGTGCTTCAGAAGCAGAGAATATTGCTATGGTAGAGAGGTTTTAGAAGAAAGTGCACATGCCAGGCATGTTTTGGCAGTAGCAGAACTTCCCAGCAGAGTGTTCTGTGAGAGGGTAGACGGCACTTCACCTCCCTCAGCCAGAAATCGCTTCTTGCTACAAAATCGCGATTAGGGAAACCACCCTGCATTGTGGTGCTCTGCACAGAATACCAGTTGTCAGGGACTAGTGGTATGAAGCAGGATATGCCAGAACCAGCTTAGCTACAACATAGTTATTCGTCGTGCAGATTTCTGTGCTAGATATCAGTGATGCAGAGAAGCCATTTCTAGGTGTAGTGCAAAGTGAGATCTGTGGTGTGCTGTGCACACTTTCGCTTTAGCTTAGGTGCACTGCAGTGCTCTTCGCTATGCATAGTGGAAAGAGTGTATGGTATGCTTTCAAGAAGCAGAGAATATTGCTATGGTAGAGAGGTTTTAGAAGAAAGTGCACATGCCAGGCGTGTTTTGGCAGTAGCAGAACTTCCCAGCAGAGTGTTCTGTGAGAGGGTAGACGGCACTTCACCTCCTCAGCCTGAAAATCGCTTCTTGCTACAAACCGCGCATTAAGGAAACCACACTGCACTGAGGTGCTCTGCACAGAATACCAGTTGTCAGGGACTAGTGGTATGAAGCAGGATATGCCAGAACCAGCTTAGCTACAACATAGTTATTCGTCGTGCAGATTTCTGTGCTAGATATCAGTGATGCAGAGAAGCCATTTCTAGGTGTAGTGCAAAGTGAGATCTGTGGTGAGCTGTGCACACTTTCTACTTTAGCTTTAGGTGCACTGCAGTGCTCTTGCCATGCATAGTGGAAAGAGTGTATGGTATGCTTTCAAGAAGCAGAGAATATTGCTATGGTAGAGAGGTTTTAGAAGAAAAGTGCACATGCCAGGCGTGTTTTGGCAGTAGCAGAACTTCCCAGCAGAGTGTTCTGCAGAGAGGGTAGACGGCACTTCACCTCCCTTCAGACAGAAATCGCTTCTTGCTACAAAACCAAGCCATTAAGGAAACCACACTGCACTGAGGTGCTCTGCACAGAATACCAGCTGTCAGAGACTAGTGGTATGAAGCTAGGATATGCCAGAACCAGCTTATAGCTACAACATAGTTATTTGTCAGCGCAGATTTCTGTGGTAGATATCAGTGATGCAGAGAAGTCATTTCTAGGTGTAGTGCAAAGTGAGATCTGTGGTGTGCTGTGCACACTCTCGCTTTAGCTTTAGGTGCACTGCAGTGCTCTTCGCCATGCGTAGTGAGAGTGTATGGTATGCTTCTGGGAAGCCGAGAATACTAGGGATTGTGAGAGAAGTTTGAGAACAAAAGTGCACATGCCTAGGCGTGCTGGCAGTAGTAGAACTTTTCCAGCAGAGTGTTCCGCGGGTGGGTAGATCGGCACTTCACCATGCTGTCAGGCAGGAATCGCTTCTGCTACAAAACCGCGATATAAGGAAACCACACTGCGACTGAGGTGCTCTGCACAGAATACCAGCTGTCGGGACCAGTGGGTATGAAGCATGGATATGCCAGAACCAGCCTAGCTACAAGATAGTTGTGCAGCCGTACGCAGACTTCTGTAGCTAGATATCAGCGATGGCAGAGAAGCCACTTCGAGGTGCAGTGCAAAGTGAGATCTGTGGTGCTGCTGCACACTTTCGCTTTAGGCTTTAGGGCACCTGCAGTGCTCTTCGCTATGCACAGTGGAAGGAGGTAAGGGTATGCTTTCGAGCAGCTGAGAAGATGGCTATGGTAGAGAGGTGTTCTAGAAGGAAAGTGCACATGCCTAGGCGTGTTCCGGCAGTGGGCAGAACTTCCCAGCAGAGTGTTCTGTGAGAGCGGGGTAGGACGGCACTCTCCACTCCCTTAGCCAGAAATCGCTTCTCGCTACAAACCGCGATTAAGGGAAACCACACTGCACTGAGGTGTCTCTGCACAGAATAACCGCTGTCATTGTGACTAGTGGCATGAAGCAGGTTATGTTGTGAACCAGCATCCGTCACAACATAGTTAGTCGGTCGCATTGCAGATTTCTGTGGTAGATACTGCAGTAAGGCAGTAGTGCCTACTTTCAGGGTGTAGTGCAAGTGTGAGGATCTGTGGTGAGGCTGTGCACACGCTTTCGCTTTGAATAGGTGCTCTGCAGTGCTGTTCGCATGCGTAGTGGAGTGAGTGTGGTGGTACGCTTCTCGTGAAGCAGAGAAGATTGCTGTGGTAGAGGAGGTTTTAGAAGAAAAGTGGCCATATGCCAGGCGTGTTTTTGGCAGTAGCAGGCAACTTCCCAGCAGAGCGTTCTGTGGGAGGGTAGGCTTGTACTTCACCTCCCTTAGACAAGTGTGAAATCGCTTCTATGCTGCAAACCGCGACTAGGGAAAACCACATCTGCACCTGAGGTGCTCTGCACGGAGCCACCCAGCTGTCTCCTGGGACTAGTGGTATGAAGCAGGATATGCCAGGAACCAGCCTTGCTACAACATAGTTATTCGTCGTGGAGATTTCTGTGCTAGATACTCAGTGATGCAGAGAAGCCATTTCTAGGTGTAGTGCAAAGTGGAGATCTCGTGAGGCTAAGGCGCACTGCTTCGCTCTAGCTTTAGGTGCACTGCAGTGCTCTTCGCTATGCATAGTGGAAAGAGTGTATGGTATGCTTTCAAGAAGCAGAGAATATTGCTATGGTAGAGAGGTTTTAGAAGAAAAGTGCACATGCCAGGCGTGTTTTGGCAGTAGCAGAACTTCCCAGCAGAGTGTTCTGTGAGAGGGGTAGACGGCACTTCACCTCCTCAGACAGAAATCGCTTCTGCTACAAACCGCCATTAGGGAAACCACACTGCACTGAGGTGCTCTGCACAGAATACCGGTTGTCAGGGACTAGTGGTATGAAGCAGGATATGCCAGAACCAGCTTAGCTACAACATAGTTATTCGTCATGCAGATTTCTGTGCTAGATATCAGTGATGCAGAGAAGCCATTTCTAGGTGTAGTGCAAAGTGAGATCTGTGGTGTGCTGTGCACACTTTCGCTTTAGCTTTAGGTGCACTGCAGTGCTCTTCGCTATGCATAGTGGAAAGAGTGTATGGTATGCTTTCAAGAAGCAGAGAATATTGCTATGGTAGAGAGGTTTTAGAAGAAAAGTGCACATGCCAGGCGTGTTTTGGCAGTAGCAGAACTTCCCAGCAGAGTGTTCTGTGAGAGGGGTAGACTGGCACTTCACCTCCTCAGACAGAAATCGCTTTGCTACAAACCG